>OZ012688.1:4634410-4684410 GCA_963942565.1 Maea johnstoni | reverse complement strand
TTCAGTCACCATCCCAAATACATTTACAGTATCAGTTGTGACACTTCTCGAACAATGAAATGTTGCTCGAGGGAGTTACGGAATTTCATCAATATATTTCTCTTTTCACTCACTTCTTGGGCGCACGGATCCTTACTACACAGACAATTTCTACTCCTCCTGCGGCCTTTAGCGCCTTGCCGCAACACTTGCCTTCCCCCTTCTCTGTAATTGTACTGTCCTCCCAGTACATTTTTCAATGGGGCCCTATCTGGGTAGAGGAATGCGAGGTAAGCGAGTTTACCTGTATACCATATGCCTACTTCGGTAATAAACATACACATTAGTGACCAATGTTGTTCCTCTCTCTCATTCGTCAATCAATGTGGATCTTTTAATCAAATGTTGCTCTAATTGTAACCTTTCCTATTAAACAAATACTGCCGAGGGCACCATTCTAATATGTCTATCAGACCAGCTCATCAGCACCTTTCACGCTGACCTCCCTTGAATAAATTTACGGGCATGCCCCAAGTGCCGGGTGGTCTAAGGTCAAACCGCTAACTGCTTGCTTCTAACCATCCAGTGGGCACGGTAACATTCACGGAACATTCCAGGCATGTTTCGTCAAACATTGGAAAATGATTCTCTCATAGTTAATAATAAAAATTGTATGATTGTTCGTAGAATGTTCCGAGCTGAATACTATATGAATCATGATATTTCAACTCCCAATAATGGCCACTTTTACTCAAAGCTTTCAAAGTGTCAAAACCTATATGAAAACTACATATATCTCAATTTAATGTTTATATAGTGTCAAATCGGAATATTCGAAGATTTTTCGGACCTGAAGGTTGCCGGAATGATCATTATTGGTGCATGGCATTCTGATCAAAATAGAACATTCATATGACATCAAATAAGAATATTCCAGGAATGTTAGGAGCTGAACGATGCTGAAATGTTCATAATTGGTCCAAATTATTCAGACCAAATTGAAAATTCATATAATATTTAGGTAATATTTGAGCCCACTGGGCATGAACTGGGATCGTATGAAAAAATTGCTGGGGATGTGACTTGGTAATTTCTGGGGGTAATTTCCTCACGTGTAGTCTGTTGTTCTCTTTTATCATTATTAATTGCCATGTCATTATGTAGTATCAAAAAAGAATGATGATAAACAAAACCTCAAAACCAAACTATATCACATACCTTACATTAGTGGATGAACAATAACTGTACATATACATGTACATGTGTATGCATCTTATGTTTGCACGTGTTCATCCGTTCCTGGCATTAATTGTAAAAAATTCATTCAAGTATATATTTTACATGTATTTAATCTTATCACCTCCGCCAGGATCCTATTATTGTGGTAATGTCTATCAAAATGCATATTGTATATACACACACACACACACACATATATATATATATATATATATATATATATATATATATATATATATATATATATATATATATATATATATATATATATATATATATATATATATATATATATGTATACATATATATATATATCATTATATAAATACCGACTTTGGGAGGTGGTTTTTTGGAATAGGCTCAGTGACTGCGCCTCGCCGGTCCCAACTGCTGCTGTGGATCTTTGGGCGAGGGTTGGAAGGGGGCTGTTTGAACATTTATTTGCCTATCGGTGGCATATTTGCTTTTTTATAAGGAAAAAGGTCCTGGGTGTGTAAAGAGGATGGAAGAGCGATGACTGTCTGTGTAATGATACAATTGCTGCAACAATGTATTTCATATGATATGATACAACTGGATCTATAAAATAATACAATGTTGCAAAAATCTACTGCTTCATTTTTTAACCCATTATGTCCGTATCTCTCTCTGTCTCTGATCCCACTGTGTGTGGATCTTTGGGTGGGGTGGGCTTGGGGGAGTGGGAGCATTTATTTGCCCATCGGGGGCATTTATGAGCACTTTTACATTTGGGAAAAAGTCTTGGGTGGGTACGAAAGACAACAGAGCAATGACAACTGTCTACATTTGAAATGATACAATTGCAGCAACAATGTATTTCATACAATATGATACAACTGGATCTATAAAACAATATAATGTTGCAAAAATCTACTACATCATTCTTTAACCCATTATCTCTGTATTCTCATAAATTTGCTCCACTGCATTCTATATTTGGGTTTTCTCTTAAATGGCCGAAGGGTCTTCAAAACAACTTTCAATCATGGGGTCATTAACTTTTTGAAAAAATAATGCAATTCATGTAATGAACATCTCCTGCTCCAAAATTAGTATCTTTCTTTGCTAAATTGATCCTTTCAGAGATACTGTCACTGCCTTAAATACTGGTCTACCATGTTGAAATTATTTTTTTGCTGATATATATAGAAATTATGGGGTAATATAAAGAAATTCAAGAATTCAGGTGATGAATACCGCACATGCACATCATAAGTTTGGGTTTGGGTGGGGGCAGATATTCCTGTTCCAGTTTTGGAATTTTAAAATGCCGACTCCGAGGCACATACGCGATGCCGATCTAAACTGCCCCTGTGGACCTTTTGCCAGGGGAGTGTAGATGGTGGTTATTTTTTTGAATTTTTGGCATTTAATACCTCAATTTTTAAAAAAATTGGAGAGATATACTATATATTGCTTATTGTATATATATTGTATGTGTACCATATCTTTACCTCATTACTTTGCTTTTTCTGCCCATAATGTTTGTATTTTTTTCCTTTTTGTATTCTATTTAGAAGTCTGATTTGTTCATTTTATCATAATTTGCAATTTCTTTCTTCTGTATTTACTTTTTGTCATCTCTCTCCACTTGGCTTGAGTTACCTGATTTATGAAGCATTTTTTTATTGCTTTACTGATCTCTCTCTCTCTCTCTTTTTCTTTGCAACAAATTCTTTTGAAGTCCCATATTTTGATAGGGGGGGGGGGATCATATTTAATTAGCAGAGCATTTTTTTATTATTTATTTGAATTTTTTGAGTTGATTCTGTAATCCCTTAAAGTCCTGTCGCAACATTAAGAATTCCTTTCAACTGTTTCAAGCCTATATTAAAACTTCAGATCTGTATATTTCTCTCTCCTTTTACTTTTCTTTTTCTTTGGATTTTTGATATTGCTTTGCATGATCGTTTACATTCAACGATATCCCTTTTTGTATCGTATATATCTCTGTATCCTATGAATTTATTTCTTCTCACTTAGTTTGTGCACCCCGTTTTCCTTTTTTAAGATTATATTTCCCTCCATCTCCTTATTGTATATATTTACTTTTTTATTGTAATTCTGGCAAAATCCACTGCCTAAGCAGAAGTCACAACTGGCAACTTTCTCACATGCCCAAGCTAGGATTTGAATCACAGCAGTGGTGAGAGACAGGGAGCAGTCAGTGACAATCACATACAGCCCAGTGCACACTGTACACACATTGTGTTGCCAAGTGTGCCTTACCTGTCTGCTGTGTAATCAGTGCTGCACTTGGGCAATTAACGGCTATGCTATTCAAAAATATTGTATCCATTGGCTACAAGCAGGGTATATCAGTGGATCCCCATATGTGGCCCATACCACAGGTCATGTTGCGAGAGCTGCTGGTGGCGAGTCCAATTTATATTTCACTAAGACTTTTATGACTTCTTAGAGTTATTGAGGGAGGGGGGAAAAGGGAGGGTGGGGGAAAAGAAATCCTGTGAATTGAATGGAAGCTGATTCTTGCTCTCTTTTATTCCAATTCTTCCACTCTTTGATTCATCAATTATCCTCTCATCTTCCACTTGATGTTCAATTTGAAATTCCCTTTCTTAAAAATACTGTGTAAATTAGAGGGGGGGGGGTATACCTTGACTTAGTTGTTTCTTAATTTCTAAATCGCCTGCGCATCAGTGAATATGACGTAGAATCCAAACCCGTGCTGTGCACGGGGGCCTGCTAGTATGAATAAATACATACTTACATACATATATACGAAATACATATATACATACATGTATCTACATTACATACATAAACCTACATGCCCACATATAAAACAAAACAAAAACTACTCCTAATGGGCAGTGGAAAATTATTTCTCCATCTCCATTGTCTGTCAATTTTACGTCAGTAGTTTTACGGGCTTAGATGTCTTAATAAACTATCATTGCACGTAGTTCTGATGAAATGAGTACATCTCGACATCTGAAGCCGTATTAAATTTGTTTATTAATCTCACCATTGCAAAATAATGCTGTTTTTTGAGAAAGCAATTTGTCTATAAATGAGCTTTACCTTCTCCATTACCTGTGAAATTGATATCAAAGGATTGGATTTTCATTATCAAGTATAATTTAGCCTGGTATATTTTTCAGCGCAAATAGGCCAAAGTCTTCTTAACAACTACGCAACACCTGCCAGGTTTCTTTCATACCTGATTGTATCAGGATAATTTTAGGAGATAACAGAAAATAAATTCTGGTTAGATCTTCTGAAAGCTGCAAAAACTTTTTGGAAAAGCGACTGTATAGCATGGGTATGAAGAAACTGGTTGTTGTAATTCCTGCAGGACTAAGGCTGATCTAGTATTGAACATATGCTACTTTCGTGCCAAGTTATTACTAACTACGGTTACTTGTAGAACAACTAAGATATGAAAAATATAACCTTGCTGATAGAAAAAAAGACCCATGGAGATTTAGAAAACAGGCCTATTACAACTCTGATAATCCTATTGGTTAAAAACTCTTTATAAAGAGATACTATACCCTCAATAGTTCACATTTAAAATGAGGTCAAAACTATTGCTACTTATACTTTCTATACAAAAAACGGAAAGGACAACAATTGAACAAGAAATGGCATAGATTAAAGATTTATTCCAAGGCCACATAATGTATACGATGCACAATATGAATAACAGACTTTTCACATAAAGCCAAGTGTATGGTTTTACATGTTAACAACAATTATCAGTATTTACATGTAGTTCTTACAAATCGTGAATGAATGAATGATTGCTTAAAGGCACATCGGCACACAAAGGCCATTTAGTGCCATAAAATTTGTGTAAAACAATGGTCCTTTGTTATTGTTGAAAACAATAACAAAGCAATAAATTCTTGAAATATTCACAAAACAATGAACAGTCACACGCTATACATTGTGGAGGATCTTCCCCTTTCAAAAGGAAGCAGTGAGTCAAATGAGTGTGACCAATTCGAATTCTTGCTAAAACACTCTCCTCAAGTCTAATGATTCGAGAACCTCCAGGCCAAATACTGTATAACCGGTATATTTCCCGGGACTTTTATTTCCCGAAAAATGATGAATTCAGCTTTTTTCCATTTTTTATTTTCCCGGCCCACACACGGCTGCACTGATATTAAATTTGGCGACAATGATAAAAGGTGTTTTGCCTCCTGAATGTGTCATCTACCTAATTATAACTGGAGAAACAAAGCCAATCATGCCAGCTTAATTGGTTGGCTCAGTTGTTCTGCCAATGATAGCACTTAGAGCAGCATCTCACCAGTGTGGACCGGTTTGTGGGCAGGTTTGTGAGAGACAGTGAGTACTGCAAACATGTGTCACTCATTAGAAGAGACACAATCCCCACACCTGCCCAGGCCAGTATAGCCATTACTTGATCTAAATGCATCTTCTTTTGTTTTTATATCTATTTCATAATTTATAAATAAATAAATATTTTTATATTATTAACAAAAAGTAGTTTAAACAACAAAATTATACCGTAACACACAGTCGGTGAATCCTGAAGCGTACGCATCGTCACCCACAAACATCGTCTGCCACACCATACCAACAAAAACGATTAAAGTTAACGTGTTTATTGTTACCGTAACCCATTCGGTAAATTCGGGAAGATTAAGTAGACGTTAACATTACCTGTTATACAGTACCCAGCTGAGGATGAATCTCATGTAGTTTGTTGTTTGCTGCCTCATCCTACTGAGACTGCCATTTGCGTTTTGAAAGGATAGTGATGTGTTTTTAAAAATCACCATAAAGGAATGGAAACATTTGTGACTCTTTTTGAAAGTATCTGCCTATTCATTACCTATGATGCCAACATGACTGGGAATCCAGTAAAATAAAATTCGTTTATCTTGGTACTGTCGTTAAGGTATACAACATAACAAGTTCTTTTCACATTTAGAGATCGAATTCATTTTAAGAAATGAGACAATTGAAAATAATAGGCACATCAATAATAGCGTAACCAAAAGAAATATCAAAAGAAGTAAGGAATTTCTACTAAAACTATGTATAGAACACACATATACTGGTAGAGAGGCAACTGAATTCAAAGACATAATTGGCGAGGAACGTAAGGCTTTTGCCACTGACTGCTTTCTCTCTCCCACCACTACCTGTGTTCAGATCCTAGCCAGGGCATGTCACTTGGTGTAGCCGTGGTTTTTACGCGGTGCTCTGGTCTTTTCCACCACCTACATGTAAATGTAAGATAAATGCAATTTTGCCTGTTTAGCAAAAAGGGACTCAATTTGAATTCAAAATTTAAAAACATAATAATGCAGCAAACAAACTAACATTACCGAAAAAGATACATCTGATAAAATATCACATTAGATGAACTAGAAACACAATATGCCAATCCAGGGTCAGATGGTTACAGCAATAGATTTCTTTTACATTTTTCTATAACAACAACAGTTGAAAACTTCTTTTTATCATTTCAAAGACAATAATTACATGAGTTTACCAAAACACACAGGAATGCTAACACCAATACCAATCCATTCTCATTTGCACTTGTTGCTGACAGAATGAAATACACTGGAGTCTTGTTCAAGTTTGTCTTTCAGTTCCACAACATAATGAAAATAATGCGGTTTTTTTTTCAGAAAAAAGTCTACAATACAACAGCTTCGTCTCTATTTCTTCGAAAATGGACATCAAAGGATGTTTCTGTTCTCAATTATGTTGACGTTCAGTTCTTGCAACTCAGGTGTTTGATCTAATATACGACCTTCCCCAACAAAACAAGTCATAAAGTTATATGGGATTTCTTTTTATTTCGAAATAGATATATTCTACAAAAAACTACATTGTCTCCATTTCTTTAAGAATGGACATCACAGGATTTTTTTAATGCTCAGTGCTATTGAAGTTATAATCACTGGGCAACCTGGGAGGCTCGTATGTTGCGTAAACATGCGAATAATTCAGTCATATTTTGTGACTCAGGTGTTTGATATGGAATATGACCCTTCCTAACAAAATAACTAATCAAAATGTCCTGAAGCCAAGTCTCTGATTCATAGTTTTTTTTCCATCGAGGAGTATGATGAAACTAGACGAAAATATGAAGGAGATATGACAATGGCATACAAAAACACATAAATTACAAAGGGAATAAATAAACTGAGGAAAGTTTAGTTTGTGTGCATCAGGCATTTTGTCTTACAAGTCAAATTAATTCTGCAAAATCAATCTTTAAATCTCCTCATCTCATTCTTGCACCAGTAGTTCCTGGAAATCAAACAGATTCTTTTGTATCAACGTAACTTTCCGATTTTGTGGAATAGGTATAACCCTTAGGGATTCTTACAAAAGCTGCGACCACAATATACTCTTTTGTTAGGGGCATGAAACAGGAAACTGCGCAAGTATATAAGACAGCAACTGCACTTCACCTTGGTTGGCTTCCAAGCGTAAGTTCGCAGATTTGAGTCTCTGCTGCATCCCAAAGAGGGTTGCACTAGTTGTTATATAGATTGCTGGAGTTGTGCAGGGCTGTCCATGGTCCTTCTGCAACTGAGAGACCCCATGGAACTATTCGTGAAGTGAAGGGAATTGCTTCCCGGTTCTGGCTTTCTATCTTTCACAATCTGACCTACGCTGTTCAAGGCCATGTAGAACCTGATTCCTTCTTTCCTTCCCTTTGCAAAAAAGATTTAATTCATATTCATAAACCACATTTCAACAACTACTGTTTTGAGAGTACTTATTACAACATATTAACTGTCGATACACCATTTATCTCTTTTAATGTACCTCTTTCTCGTGTGCAATGACCAAACATCTAATATAATGAATAACAAATAGGCATCAAACCAGTAAGGTCTGAATCTAAATCTAAAGAAACATCTCTACTTTATATTAGTAATACTTTAGTAATACTTTATCAGGCGATATTTTGATAAAAGGCCTTCAGCATTGAATATGTCAATAAAAGCAAGTTTTCTAAGTTTGTAAAACAAGGCGCTTTTTCGGGCAAGATACTTCAATTCTTTAAGATCTTATATAATTCAATGTTACCTAAAAAGTTTCAATTATTTTTTTCATTAATTTATCATTGTTTGCCATTTTTTTTACTATTCACATCGTAATGAATGTCATAACTGCAAAGTGCTTAAGATGTTTGTTGTCTCGGAACATTTCGAACGCTTGTGAAGAAAAAATGTTTTTTAGCTTAATTTATCTAAAGGGGGTCTTTCAGCCGCAATGGAAAACAGACAACGTTGGGCAATTTGAGCATCATCAAAGAGTGTCACAAGTTTACATGACAGAAGGGAAAAGATTCTTAATGGTGCATCTGTCAAGACAGTTATTGGGAAGTATCCCTGGATTGCCATATCACCTGAATTGTTACTGGAAGAATTCAGGAGAATAACTAAAATTGACCTTGACAAAGAACTCATGGCTTTCCTAAATGTATGGAAATGGCATACGCATGATGTCAAGATGCAAATCAAGGAAACAGATATGCCCTTACAAGGCCTTCAGGAAAAAAAGATCTGAAATGAGAGATACAGAGTAGCATACCTTGCTATTTTTGCAGTATTCCTCCTCTTTGATGAGGATAGAGCAGCAATGTTAGGCAAAAAAAGCAATGTTGTTGGGCCCTATATCGAACTGAATCTTATTTATTGATACCAATGTTTTCAGACTTATCGTGGATGGTGCCAAAGTGGCAGATGCAGTGGATGTCACACAAGCAATGCCTTGTTTCTTTGCTAGTTTTTATGTTTTCAATGTTGTTTAACTGGAAGAGATTGCGATGTGTGCAGCATTTTTCGAAAGGATGCCATTAAATACCTCCAGCATTCAGAAAGCAAGCAGACAGAAGAGGAAAGTTATCAGT
Organism: Maea johnstoni; assembly: GCA_963942565.1. Classification (NCBI taxonomy): domain Eukaryota; kingdom Metazoa; phylum Annelida; class Polychaeta; order Spionida; family Magelonidae; genus Maea; species Maea johnstoni. Next base: position 4,675,289 of record OZ012688.1, on the reverse strand, counting down.
GTCATATCATCTCTCATCAATATATAATGTTCTCGCCACTAAGGAAAGTAATAAAAAAAAGGCACCCAAGTAGGCTGAGAAAACACAACCAAACGAAGCTAAGAAAGCTGGTGCCCTGCCACTATTGTGTGTTCTGCATCAACATAACTATATTTAAATGTTAGCAGTAGTGAAGTCTACAAAGATGGCTTATGCTATACACTTCCTCTATAGTAGAGTAGGGATTTGGGGTATTAAAGTTTGATTTTGGAGGTGTAAAATTCAGATACCCAAAATAGTTTTTGAATATTTGAATGCTGTGCCTCTCCGTCTGGCTACCACCTTGTCGTGTTGGAGAGGCTTGTGTGCCTTTAGGATCCTGAATGCTATGCTGGTTGGGATTTCTAATCCCTGGTAGGTTCAACCATACCAGATAGGTCAATGGGGAGAGGTCAGACAAAGATATAGTCCCTGTACCTCTCAGTTGGAGGCAGCTTGTTTGCCGTGGGCAGCAGCCTGTGAAATTGGAAGATGGGATCCTGGTGGTTGAGGGGTGATGGCTCTACGGATCTATTTTCTCCAACACGCCACTTTGGCCCTTATTTCATCTAGACAGGCGGTCTGATTTGGCTCGGTCTAGATCAATTGGCTGGTAATGCAATGCCCTAGGGAGATATTGACTTGGCCGTTCAACTTGGCTGTTGTTAATGACCATCTTGATTACTTCCTAGAAGGCGATTGCTCATGGATTTGTTGGACCTTTTAGTTATCCAGTCCACATCTCAAGAAAAAACACTTACCTCTTTATCTCCCTTTGCCATTGCCAAAAGCATCCAAGGCTTAGCAGGTACACGAAAACAAGTGAAACATCTCAGATCAGGCGATATCTTGGTGGAGGTGGAAAAGGAATCACATTACAAAAATCTGATAAAGACGTCAATGCTAGTCAATGTTCCAGTTACAATATCCCCCATAGAACACTGAATACCATCAAGGGTGTCATCCGGTGCAGTGAACTTAAGTTTACTCCCGTGGAAGACATAGTTGACAATCTGAAATAGCAAGGGGTTAGTGAGGCACAGATATAATCACAAAAGATGGAAACAAAATTACAACTGCAACCATCATCCTCACTTTTCATGGGAGTACAGTTCCTTCCAAAATTAATGTAGGCTTTCTGAAAGTTAAAGTTTCCCCATTCATCCCCATTCCTCTGAGATGTTTCGGTTGCCAGCAGTTTGCATGGACATCACAAAAGCAATTGCAAAAATCCCTCCAAATGCCCAAAATGCTCGATGGTTGACCATGGAGATACTCCTTGTGATCATCCCATAAAATAAGTTAACTGTTCTGGTGACCATCCTGCGTAAAGTAGAACCTACTCTAAACGGATTTTTGAGGAGAAGGTTCAATCTGTTAAATGTAAAAGGCAAGTGCCTTTCCCAGAAGCTAGGAAAATAGTCCAGAACAAATCTAGCACTGAAGAGAAATCATATGCTCTAGCAGCAACAGTCAACAAACCAAAATACTCTTCCATTCAGACCCAAACCGACGTCACCTGGCCAATCAATGCAACAGACTCCACACTTCTTCCTAGACCTGACAAAAACATCAAGCCATCACAAAATACTAAATCTTATAGACGCAAACCCATCACTGACACTCAGGGTTATGGCAAGCCGAAGTGCCCTAAAGTGAGCATTTATGGAATACCATAAATGATTTATGGAATTCCATAGTTGATTTATGGAATTCCATAAATGTGAGCATTTATGGAATTCCATAAATGATTTATGGAATTCCATAAATCATTTATGGAATTCCATGAATAAATGGATATATATGGAATTCCATGAATGATTTATGGAATTCCATTCACTACTGGCGCAAAACGTCGTGAAAAAGTCGTGAAAATATACCTTTGTACTATATCATTTTCACGACTTTTTCATCAGACATCGCGAAAATGGGTCGTGAAAATATGTCGTGAAAAGCCTGTGAAAAGTCCGTGAAAATGTCGTGAAACTTTCCGATTACTGAATTTGTCGTGAAAATATGTTAGTCGTGAAATATGTCGTGAAACTCTCGTGAAAATTCATTTATCTCCTTGATGAAAATGTCGTGAAAAAAGATTCATTTTTCACAACATCGTGAAAATAGCATGATGAAAATGTCGTGAAACTGTTGTGAATATGTCATAAAAAACTACTGGCACTAAACGTGAAAAAGTCGTGAAAATGTCGTGAAAACGTATATAAGTACCATCATTTTCACGACTTTTTTCATCGGACGTCGTGAAAATGTCTTGAAAAAGTCGTGAAAATGTCGTGAAAATGTCGTGAATTTCCATCGCTTTGAAAAAGTTGTCACAATTGTATATAAAAATAGGTAAACATCTTTAATTAACACCTGTAATCAACCTCAAGATGTACTATTTTTTTGCACGTCACTGTCTAGAATTCATTCTATAATCCCTTAGGTTTCTGTTGATATGTCACTTGCCTCAATTGATGGCCTATGTCCTCATAAAACACCTTCAAAACATTTTAAACCTTAAAACAAGGACATTTTGATGCCATCTATATGTGGTTTCATGAATAATTGACATTCATGATCTCAAAAAAACATTTTAGTAATTAATTCTTCATTAAATGCTTTCCTGTCTATTCTATATATGTTCATCTAACTTTCCTATACATATTTGGAACAGTAGGGAAAATGAAAAATCTTACATTTTCGATGAGCAGATGTCAAAATGCCGTCTTTCACGTTTGGAAAATATGTGGGGTCTACACTTAGTATTAGAGGGAGGCCCTTATTTGCATATCCTATTTCATAAGATTTTCACGACATCAAATTTTTCACGACCTTGATTTTCACGATGCTCACCTTTTTTCACGACGTATGCCTTTTTTCAGGAGATTTTCACGACCCTCACCTTTTTTCACGACACTGGAAATTTTATGCTGTTTTAATCTGAAAATTGTGATTTTTTTCACGATGTTGTTTCACGACATTTTCACAGATCTATGAAATTTCACGAGGTTTTCACGACTTTTTCACGACGTTTGCCGCCAGTAGTGATTATTGCTCACATTTATGGAATTCCATAAATCATTTATAAAATTTCATGAATCATTTATGGAATTCCATTAATCATTAATGGAATTCCATAAATGTGCTTAATTATGGAATTCCTTAAACGATTAATGTAATTCAATAAATCATTTATGGAATCCATAAATGCTGCACATTTCCATAAATCATTTTTGGAATTCCATAATTAAACTGCATTTATGGAATTCCATAATTCTTTGTTTTGCTCAACTCTAAAAGAACAATGAAGACTCCCCTTCCCTCTAAAAAGCTTTCCAACAGATGTACTTGTAACATGTATAGACCACATTGAGCGATAATTGGGAGTCTTGCATAGCTATGTAATTGTAATGAATGCTAAGTATTCATTTTTGTTTTGGTCCTTTTGGTATGCCAAGTGTTAATGGTATCCACAGCCTGCCCGCCGCATGATACCCTCAGTTTTATGACTTAAGATAAACATGCTTGGGCCGAACCCACGCTAGTTACGGCAGATAGGGTGTGGCAGGCATAAGATGTGGACGGGAGTAGAAAGCAGCAAAGAGTTTTCACGGTGCCTAGGTATAACGTGCATGACAGCACCAGACTTAGATATGAAACGGTGCATGACAGCACCAGACTTAGATATGAAACGGTGTTTATAAGGTATACAGTGCATGACAGCACCAGAACCTTAGATATGAAGGTGTCTATTAGGAATAAAGTGCATGACAGCACCAAACCTATAGATATGTATGTGACATTGGATACTAGACAAGAATAAACTATACCTATAGCATCTGTCGTGACTCTTGTGAATTTCGAACCCCCACAGCAGCACCATTGGAGTGGTGATGCTGTCATAGTGAAAACTCTAGGTTTTTATCCTAAAGTGAAAAACACTTTGATATCAGAGTGAAAACTCTTAGACTTTAATCCCTCTTGGGATACAAAGAGTGAAAAAGTCTTTGATACCAGAGTGAAAACTCTTAGACTTTAATCCCTGAGTGAAACCCTCTTGGGATACAAAGAGTGAAAAAGTCTTTGATATCAGAGTGAAAACTCTGAGACTTTAATACTCAAGAAACTCTGATTGGAACACCAAGTGTGAAAATTCTTGGACTACATTCTCCAAGTGAAAAAACTGGATATATACAAGATATGAACTATGCTACACCCTATCTCATATGGACATAGATCATTTGGATTATACACAGACTGAATGGACTTAGACAATGGTATCTACATGCTGCCAGTGAGTGACCTAGATCTTACCATTGGAAAAGGACGCTCCAGTAGGACTACTATCCCTAACAACGGGGCACTCCAAAGGTCAGGAGGGCAATAAAATTTGAAGTGCCTGAGACACCCATGGACAGCCGTGCGGAGTGCCTAGCGACGACCCCTAGCAACAAGACAATAACATGTGTGCCTCCTACACCTAGCGACAATTCATGGCAACAGGATAACAACAGTGTACCCCTACGGAACTATTGAACATGGACTAACATTTATGTGTCAAGGAACATTTATGTTTTAAAACATTGGATTATTAAGGATTACATTGTTATTCTATCTGGATGTTCTAAGGTCTGTAAGAAATTTGTTTTTTGTACTTTGACAAGGTTTTTGAAGTTTACAGTTTAACTCTTTCAAGCCTGCATGTAGTACTGAAGATATATCAGACATAGGTACTATTTTGTATTGATTGCTATTGTTTTTCTTATTGTAAAACAAATTGATTGATTTGTAGATAACTTGATGCATTGTATCATTTAGCATATGCTTATGTAACAATAGGGTTTATTAATGAACACAGATTAATGGAACATACTCATTTGATTTAAACTATTTAAATCAAAATTATGTCTTCTACAAGCAGTGTGCAGGGTGATCAGATGAATGAGCAGTTGGTAGATGAAGATGTTTTAACTGCTAGAGATAGGAAGCCCACAGAGAAGGGCTTGAAATGGCAACTTGATCGAACTAGGTCAAACTTTAGAGTAGCCATTTCAGCATGGCGACGTCATGCAGGAAAAATTGAAGGCCTGCTTACTGACAGCCATGACTCCTCACTCTTAAAGGGGCACCGAGATGCCTTAGAAGGTGAGATGAATGAGGTATTTAGCCTGTATGACCAGCTGAGAAAACTTTTAGATTCAGCTGACCAAGAGAATACAGAATATGCAAGTTTTGAAAAGATTGAATTGGAAAACTATCAGATAATGAAGAAATTTTCTGATAGAGTGAAAGAAATTAAGATAGAAAGGAGTGAGGTAGGATCAATCTTATCATCAAGATCTGGCAGAAGTCGCCAGTCTGATAGGTCTAACATCTCCAGAAAAGAAGTTGCAGCTGATGTAGCTGCAATGGAGGTGAAATTGAAATATATTGAACCTGAGGCCCAATTTAAAAGGGTACAAGTCCAAAGAGATTTGGAGATTGCTCAGGCAAGACTCCGAGAGATAGAGAGAATTGATAAGGAGGAAAGAGGTCATCTTGACCTTAAAATGATACCATCTCAAGAGGATGGAATGAATGATTATGTTGCAAATTATGTGGAATCACAAAACATGCGTCATACAGATAGAAGCCCTCAAAGGGAAACTAAGATACAAGTAGGAGCGCAACCTCCTACATTGATAGCACCCCCTGTTCCCACCTCAACATCAGGAAATGTGTCAGTTACTCCACTGAACCCTCTAGTAGGTTCATATGTACCTAGACATCAACCCCAGAGTACTTGGATATATTCTCCGATCACACCTGATAACAGGCTTGGTGCTCAGAATAATGGTAACCAGCCATTAGGAGCTACATTCCCTGATAGAAACCAGACTGAGAATGTTTCTCAGCAACAGATATTTGATCTTACAAGGTCATTTGCAGAACAAATTAGCTTAAGTCGCCTTCCTCCCCCTGAACCATCAGTTTTCAGTGGCGATCCCATAAGCTATCCTGCATGGAAGAGCTCATTTGATACCCTCATTGATCAGAGAGGGATACCGCCGAATGAAAGGATACACTACCTCAAGAAGTATTTAGGAGGTAGTGCCAGAGAAGCTATTGAAGGTTATTTTCTGCTTAGTACAGATGATGCCTATGATGAAGCAAGACTGCTTCTAGAAGAGAGATATGGTGGTTCATTTGTGGTTGCAACTGCCTTTAGAAATAAACTTCGAGATTGGCCTAATATAAATCCAAGGGATGGCTTAGCCCTAAGGAAGTTTACAGATTTTTTGAGACAATGTGAGAAAGCGATGGCTACCACTGGTCACCTGAGCATTTTAGATGATAGCATTGAAAATAGAAGGTTACTTCAGAAGCTACCAACATACTTAGTAACCAGCTGGGGAAGAATTGTAGCAGACTGGGAAGAGAGGAAAAAGGGATATCCTCCTTTCAAAGAATTCACTAGATACTTGGTGAAGGAAGCTAATATTGCTTGCCACCCTGTAACTTCACTCCAAGCGCTTAAATCCAGTGATAAGCAAAGTGAAGGTAGAAAATCTGCCTACAAGGGTAACTCAGGCCCAGTGGCAGCTAGATCCCTAGCTACTGAAAGCTCAGAAGCAAAATCTGAGCAAAATAAAGATGAAAAATCCAAACGATGCGCATTTTGCAGAAAAGGCCATGAAATTGATTCTTGCAAAGCCTTCCTCTCAAAAACATGGGATGAAAAGAAAGATATTGTCATGCAAAGAGGTCTTTGTTTCGGCTGTCTGGAACATGGCCATATATCTAGCCTCTGCCCAGAAAGGATGAAATGCAAAACATGCAATGGGAAACATCCAACTTCCCTACATAGAGGAACCCAAGATTCTTACCAGAAAAAGACTCAGGCTTTTAATACAAAAACAGTCCTGGAAGGCACTGGAAGCAATGAGAATGAGACTGAACTCAAGGCAGTCAGTCATAGAACAAAGATAAAGAAATTTGATGAAAGGAAGAATGTAGGCAAAAGTTCCATGGTAGTGCCCGTATGGGTATCTCATCAGGACAAACCTGACAAAGAAATTCTTGTGTATGCACTGCTTGATACACAGTCTGATGCTACATTCATCCTTGAAGAGACTTGTGATGAACTTCAAGTTCAGGGACAAGAAACCAAACTTCGGCTATCAACAATGCTAGCAGAAGATATGCTTATTGAAAGCAGAAAGGTAAATGGGCTCATGATTAGAGCTCATGACAGTGTGAAAAGAATGCCACTTCCAGTGACTTACTCTAGGAATATAATTCCAGTGAACCGTGAACATATCCCCACAAAGCAAATGGCTTTGCAGTGGCCCCACCTGGAGAAGATCGCAGATAAACTGATGCCAATAGCTGATTGCGATGTTGGCCTCCTGATCGGATATAACTGTCCCCAAGCACTGGTACCTCGGGAAGTTATTCCTCCAGAGGACAATGGTCCTTATGCAGAACGAACAGATCTTGGTTGGGGAATTGTTGGGATAATTGACCCTGATCAAATTCAGGTCGATGAATGTGACCCAATTGGACGATCTCACCTTCTTACATATAATGTACCACATGAGTCAACCTTGCCAGAAGAAGGTCGTAGGGAACTTGACAACTTTCCTACACAAGTTCAGATGTCTCTGAAAACTTCAGTTAAAGAAGTATTCACGCCTATTGAGGCTATGAAAATGATGGAACTGGACTTTCATGAAAGAAAGTCTGGAAATGATGACTTTTCCCAGGATGATTTGAAATTCCTGAGAAAGGTCAAAGATGGTATTCATGTGACGGAAGATGATCATTATGAATTGCCATTGCCGTTTAAGGAAGATCAGCCGAAGCTTCCCAACAACAAGGTTATGGCTATGCATCGCTTAAGGCAACTGAGAAAACGCCTTAGGAATGACACCAATTATGAAAGAGATTATGTTGCTTTCATGAAGGAAGTGATACACAATGGGTTTGCCGAAAAGGTACCTGTTGAAGAACTTGACAGAGATGATGGTGCAGTGTATTTCATACCTCATCATGGTGTGTACCACCCAAAGAAACCAAACAAGATTCGAGTGGTCTTTGACTGTAGTGCCCAGTTTAAGGGTGAATCACTCAATGATCATCTGCTCCGTGGACCGGATCTCACCAATGCACTAGTTGGTGTGTTATGCCGCTTCAGGAAGGAGCCAGTAGCTTTCATGTGTGACATAGAACAAATGTTCTTTCAGTTCAAGATGAACGTGGAGCATAGACACTTCCTACGATTCTTATGGTGGGAAAATGGAAGCTATGAAGACAATGATGTGACAGAGTACAGAAAGCATGTACATCTGTTTGGAGCAGCCTCTTCTCCCGGCTGTGCAAGTGCTGCTTAAAACAAGCAGCTAATGACTATGAAGAGGAGTTTGGCTCAGAACCATTCAACTTCATAAGAAATGATTTCTATACGGATAATGGCCTAAAGACAGGCCAATCAGACCACAAACATTTCTGGATAGCCCAATTCAGAAGTTGGTTGTGCAAGTTGAAGAAATGAGAGACTAGGTATTCCCCGACAAGGAGCCTTAACTGACCACCAGATCAAACATCTGACCTGGTACACTGTATAAGTAGAAGTAATGTTTAGAGATAATGCAAGATGCTTAGAAGCAGTAGTATATATATAATCATTACAATGAATGAGTATGTTCCTTACTGTTTTATTGAAAATGTTGATGAATATCATTATGATGACACACAAGAAAGGCATTGGTTATAAACTTAAAAGTGTAATAGTTATGCAAATCAGTTTAAAGAAACATGGACTTCAAATCATTAGATATTATGTTTATGGTATTTTAAATGGAAATTAGATATCACTAATTTAGGGAGCCATGTAATGAATGCTAAGTATTCATTTTTGTTTTGGTCCTTTTGGTATGCCAAGTGTTAATGGTATCCACAGCCTGCCCGCCGCATGATACCCTCAGTTTTATGACTTAAGATAAACATGCTTGGGCCGAACCCACGCTAGTTACGGCAGATAGGGTGTGGCAGGCATAAGATGTGGACGGGAGTAGAAAGCAGCAAAGAGTTTTCACGGTGCCTAGGTATAACGTGCATGACAGCACCAGACTTAGATATGAAACGGTGCATGACAGCACCAGACTTAGATATGAAACGGTGTTTATAAGGTATACAGTGCATGACAGCACCAGAACCTTAGATATGAAGGTGTCTATTAGGAATAAAGTGCATGACAGCACCAAACCTATAGATATGTATGTGACATTGGATACTAGACAAGAATAAACTATACCTATAGCATCTGTCGTGACTCTTGTGAATTTCGAACCCCCACAGCAGCACCATTGGAGTGGTGATGCTGTCATAGTAATCCTAGGACATAAGGACACCTCACTGAGCGATAAGCATTCAAAACCCACTTTGTGGGCTATAAACAAAAGCCCAGTCCCTCCATATTCAGAAAGCCCCATATTTATTGAATAAAGTTGTATATTATATATCTCAATTTATAGGCTTCAATTCCCCTACCCCCAGTATTCGTTTGGGATCATGCAGATACACCCTGGAGGGACATATCATTTCGTTCACTGAGACCATATGAGAAATTCGGACAACATCGAAAAGGTGGTGGAGAATTTATTATATGTTCGTTGCCAGGGAGAAGTAAAAAAACGTAAATACAAAAAATGATGAGTAATTAAATTTTGCTAAACATATATTGGGGATTCATGGTTTTATTTGGTTTTGATTGGTCAATAGGTCGCCGAAAATATTTTTCCTCTTCTGGAGTCGCTGAAAACGGTCCTGGCAGATTTCATTCCTATGACCTATTATCGTGAAAAGTGAGTGGAAACGTGTAATTTTGAATTCAATTTCACTGGAAAACTGAAGTTTATCATCTATATTTACATTTGAACACTGTCTTGATGTAAAATTTAAACAAAACAAGCATGAAACTTACTAGAACGTGTGTCCGAATTTCCCCACCCCTTCCTCCTCGCAAATGTGCGTGACCTACTTGGTGAGGCAAGGTCGTCAGCAGCCACTCAAGTCACTACCGCGTGGGGTCTCTCATGGAGACAGCTGTTTTTTATGGTTAGTTAAAAGGGAAAAGCAAAGTTATGGGTTTGGATGGTTTTATTTTTCATTATATAATGGCTTTACGTTTCATTATAAATCAATATATCCCTTACCAAAAAGGTTTCTGACAACACACTGACAACAAACTGACAGTAGACTGACAACACACTGACAACACCACCTTACATCTGACAACACACTGACAATAGACTAACAACAGGCTGACGAGAAATTTTCCCTTTCTGACGATACACTGGCAATATTGTCAGTCTATTGTCAGCATCTGATGATACACTGACAACAGACTGGCAACACACTGACACTATTTTCCCGTGGGTCGGCATAACTGATAATACGCTGGCAAGAATATTTTGCATTTTCCACCCGAAAAATGAGTTCTCGTCTATTATCATCATCTGACAATAAACTGACAATACACTGACAACAGACTGGCAATAAACTGAAACATATGGTTCTCTCTCTCACTTCTCACTGAGCTGGAACAGATCTTTCTTTCCTTTTGAATTGATTCTTTTCTTCAGGAAACTAGCAAAATAGCTAGGTTTAAAATAATTATTGATAATTATCACGGAAAATTATATACAATATTAATTTTGTCCTCCATCCTCACTGTTATGTCAAACCATAGTGATACAGAGTACCGAGTTTTGAATAGAACAGGCAATTTGAGCGGGAAACCTTGGTCAAAGTGGGCACTGCCAACAAGACAATCAGTCGACAGCACTTCATTCCAAATAAGTTACCTGATATCATTTGGCTAAGTACAATGCATTTCAAATAATTTGATGCCAATATGTGATTTTTTACTTATAAGCCTGAAACTTTGTACAAATATACCTTGAGGTATACTGAATAAAATAAGATAGGGCCTGGGCTGCCATCAACAATTACCCCTGTTTTCGGGTCATTTCACTTGAATTTTATCAAAAAGTGCAATATTTCTAATAAATGTACCCTTCCAGGTATAAGCCTGAAACATGGTACAAATGTACTTTTAAGGATACTGCTGAAAATAAGACAAGGACACAGGGTGTTTGTCATCAGTTGGGGCATTTTACCTGAAAATTGTCAATAAATATGCTCTTTTGTTATAATTGTTATAAGAAATGTGAACTTGGGTTAGAAGCCTGCAACTTGCTACAAAAATACTTGGAGGGGTACTGATTAATATACGATAGGGAAACAGGCTATATACATTTAAGTTTGGAAAGCAATATAAGATTTCAAATGATTTAATACGCCCCAAAGCTTGTCGTCATCAACCATTGATATATAATTATTGCACTTTATGCAACCATGTTTAATTTTCAAACAATTCTTTATTTTCAGAAGTTCAACTCCTCATTAATTCAAAATCTGTAAAATAGTAAGTTCTTCTTATCACTGAAGGATTTCATGAAGTTCTGTTGCTATTGACGTCATAGTTGTTATTAAAACATTTACGTCTTCCTACTGTTTTATTTCATTACACTTCAGTGTTATAGATATCACTGTTTCCGTTACATACCAAAACCATGCCTGAAAAAAAAGAACGATTTAAGCTACACTGTCTTCAATTATCCATGCCAACATGCAGATTTACCATGCAAAGGTACCAGTATTATCAGAAATAAAATACACTCCTATCCTTAAATTGTCATAACGTGCTAGTCATGATTTAGCCATATTAGAAAGTGATGAAAACTAAGTTTTCGAACCCCTCCTCCTCCTCCAAATCTCTATATACCAATACGGAAATGCTGTTAAGGTATCGGTATAGAAACCGGTATTGTACCGTTTCTGGCCAATGATATCTACCCCTTGTTACATTTTACTCACTTTTTTGAAGATTATGGCATTGAACATTTGATGTTTGGTGGGAAGAGGGTGCATGCTATAACTTTGGGGGGTCTGGAATTTTGATTTCTGAATTTTCTGTGTCCAATTTTTTCTGGACACTTTTCAAAGTCCCTCATTGTACATTTTGTTGACTATTAACCCTTTCGCTACGGAGCACGGATATTCCGGCTGTTTTGCTATGCTATTTCACAGAGCGCGGATTTTCCCGCTTGGTTTTGCTACGCTTTTTCCTAGAGCATGGATATTCCCGCTCTGACCCCTTCGCTACAGAGGGCGGATATTCCTGTTCTACTGTACAGCCTATTTACCCAGTAAGCCAGATTTTAGCCAATTTTGCACCTTTAAAATAATGTTCATGTCATCGACCTCCGAACATCACATGGTCAGTGCCAAACCTGTTCAATTGTTGACATTGTTTTACCCAGTACAAATGAAGGGTAATTTTATTTATGAAATCTGCCTATCATATATCTGGAATATAGATTGATATTGACTGTTTTCAATAATAAAACATATTAATAAAATTCATATACATTTCAATTTTGATGATTTTTGGTTTTATTCTTTGATTGTTTTGTTCAAAGATTGATATGGACAATTGACCAGCTTTGTTAAAAGTGTCCCCCCCCCCCCCGCACTAAATTAAATGGTGTGCCCTGTATATGGTCACACTTATATGTCCATCCAAGAAATACCACCAGTAATACCAAATAAGGAACCCTGGAATATAATTCTATTTCAAACATATAAGTACATTGAATAAAGCAGCGTTCACGGCTAGAGCTCGCCCGGTCGAGATTCACGCCTTGTCATGCCTCAGGGCGAGCTTAATTCATGAGCAACTCACAAGATGTTATATTTAATTATATAGGCAAATAGTTCGGTCAAGCTCTTCTGGCTGAGCTGTCAGAAACCTTAACTTCAGTCACTGGTAAAGGATAATTGAGAATTGATAATAGTTTAAAAAGTCACACTCCAAAATATTTCATTTCTTATATATGCCAGGTATTCTAGTCTCTCTCACAACTACAACTGACTCTGCTCTGTAGAATCACATTCATTCCTATATGACAGAATGCAATAAAAAATGCCCTTTGAGATTAAATGAGCTAGTTGTTATATGTGAGAAAGCTGGAGTACATGGCGTAAACAACCTATTTGCCCAGGTCATTGACAACCTTCACACTTGCCTTGGTGAGGCACAAACTTGAGGCCTTTTGCCTGGCTCAGTGGTGTGATTTAAACCACTTAAATATTCAATTTCACACCCGTTTTGTCCACAGATATGGCTCGGAAAACAAAAGGAATCTACGCAAGGTATTCTCAAGCAGAGCTGGATGCGGCAGTGTCTGCTGTTAGACAAGGGCGGATGTCTCTTAGGAGGGCATCCAAAAAGTATGGTATACCTAGATCAACCGTAAGCGACTATGCCTGTGGGAAAACAGAGCCCGGGTCAATGGCAGGTAGAAGACCAACCATGCCACCTGAGGTATAAGACAGAATGGCTGATCAGGTAGCAAAGGCTGCATCTGCTGGGTTTGGCATTGGTTCAAAAAGAGTAATGCTTCGAGCATCATCCATTTGCCATCGTCTGAACATCAGTACACCTTTCCGTGATGGTGTCGCAGGGAAAGGCTGGTGGAGGGGATTCAAGAGTAGCCATCCAGAACTTGCCATTCGAAAACCAAAAGCCCTCTCCACATCTCGATCACGGCTCATCTGGGAATTACAAGAAATAACTCTCAACCAAATGCAAATATTGAAGACAGGATATCGTGTGCTAGGAAGACCCTCTATGCCCTAATGGGCTCTGGACTGCACGGGCTGAATGGGCTCCCTGTGGCAGTATCTATGCACCTGTACCGAACATTCGTCCTGACGCGTGCGCTATATGGTCTGGAAGCCACGATCCCCTCAAAAACAGCTCTACAGGAGCTAGAGAAATTTCACAAGAGAAATCTGAGAAGCATCCTGGGCCTGCCTGAGAGAACTGCCATGGCTGCCCTGTACATCCTGACAGGATCGACTCAGATGATACATATGGTCCATATACAGACACTAAAATACCTTCTCGCACTGCTGGCCTCTGGAATCACAAGGGAAGTTGTCCTCCGACAACATGCGACCAAGTCAGACAAATCGGCATCGTGGGTCGTGTACGCCAGGTCGCTCCTCCAGACGTACGAATTGCCAACCATTATGGACCTGTATAATGACCCCCCCACCAAGCTTAGATGGAAGAAAATGGTTACAGACGCGATAAACAGAGAGGCCACCAGGATGATAACAGAGGAGGCACAACTGAAATCAACCCTGAAGTATCTGAACCCAGCCGTAACCCCCTGCTGTGCCCATGACGCAGTGGCCCACATCGAGAACCCCTTCCAGGTTACCAGAGCAAACGCCAAGATTAGACTAATGGTGGACGTATATCCATTGGGTGCAGTCAGAAGGCGGATGAAACAAGTGAATACAGACATATGCCAACTATGTGACTCTCAGGACACTGAGGATAGAGTACATTTCCTCACAAAGTGTCGAGCGATGGGTGAAATTAGAGAGAAATACCTGAGCAGGATAATATCAACTGTACACACTCCTACAGAGGCGAGAATCATGAGTAGCCCACGCCTCCTCACAGGACTGATCCTCGATCCAGACCACCCTGACATCAGAGAGGAGCTGATTGTGTACCAACACCAGCGCCCCCTGCTGGAGAGAACTACTAGAGACTACATCTTCGCGCTACATATCACCAGAAGCCAAATGATTGAGAACATGGTATAGAGTCTGTGTATCCAGCCAACACTGTACTGTACTGTATGTGATTATATGTATATGGATCAATATTGTATTATAAACTTATAGTGAATTAATGTTTATCTTTAATGACGTCATAGACGCTTATACTACAGCTCCTATAGAGGAGGACTATATCAACAAAGAAGAAGAAGAAGAAGGCTTATGAACCCCATCACCATTTCTCGGTACTTCGCCGATCTGGGTAAAGTGGTCACTGATCTCGGCCTTCGACAAAAAAACCCAGTGCATATGGAATGCAGACGAGGTTAATAAAATGCTTCAGCACCGCCCGGTAAATGTTGTAGCTACGAAAGGGAGCAAAGCTGTTCCAGGCAGGACTTCAAACTCTAGGAAGTCAATAACGAATCTTGTATGTGTCAACGCTGCAGGAATGACCATGCCCCCCCTTCACATCGTCAGAGGAAAAAGCAAATGATCTCTGGAGGCATATGAAACAAAGTCAGGCATCCCCGGAGCCATCAGGACCTGGCAAGCCAAGGCGTGGATGATTGACATTCTAGGTGAAGAATGGTTCCAGAGGATATTCCTACCCAACTGTGGCCCAGAGCGTCCCCAACTCCTCCTTCTCGACAGTCATTCGTCCCATGAAGTCATAGGCCTGATAGAAAAAGCGAGGCAGCAAAACATTCATCTTTTTACATTTCCACCCCACACAACACATTACCTGCAACCCCTCGACCGATCCTGTTTTGGGCCCCTGTCAACAGCGTAAAACCAATACTGCAGCGAATTTTTGGCCAAAAATCCTAACAATGAAATATCCAAGAAAACATTTCCTTCAACCTTCTACAAGTCATGGCAAAAGGCACTAACTCCATCAAACATTAAAGCTGGTTTTTCAGCAACAGGCATTTATCCGTTTAATCCATCAGCATTTATCCGAAAAGCGCCTTCCTTACATCTGTACCCTTTGACAAATTTCATCAGGCTGAATCTGCTTCTGTGCCAACTCTGTCCCATCTGTGTCAGCAGCTCCTTCAGAATCTACACTTCCTGCTATTCCTGTGTCAGTTGCGCTGTCTCAGCCACTTCTTTCTGAACCTTCTGCAGCTGTAGGATTATCTCATCCTGTTCCTGCGCCTGTAGCGGCATCTCAGTCTCATCTCAGTCTGTACCTTCTGAATGTGTACCGTTGTCTCAGCCTCTTGCTCCTGTGTCTATAGCAGTGCTTCAGCCCGAGGTGTCTCAGCATGTTCTCTCTGATATGCCAGTTCCCTTCTTGTACTATGTTCACCTGCACTTAATGCTGTGACCTGGGGCCTATTTCACAAAAGTCGGATAATGGGTTAGCTAGCTAAGTTTATCCTAGATCTTTCTTATCCTATAAATTCGGTTTCACGAAGAAAAATTTAGCTAGCTAATCTTAGCAAGCATGAGGCCGCTTATGTGCTTGCTCAACATTCATAATCCGCACGTGCCGTGATGTGCAGTCTGTTGTGCTTGGAAACACGGCGCCATATCCTGATGACACTGATAACGGCACGCGCACCATTGTTGTGTATGTTGTTTTGAGCAGCAGAAGTGTGTATTTAACGTAATATAGCTAGAAAATGTGTGTTTACTGCTTACGTAGGCACCTTTAGAAATAGGTAAACACTTCACTTTTGGTGCCACCATTAAGGAAAACTCTTGAATTTTGTGGTACGTATTTTGGCTTTATGTTTCGCTAATGTTTATTATGAATTTCGACTTATTTAGTGCAGCGTATACATTATCCTGAACGGCCAGCCTGCTCCCTAGCAGGCTAGCCGTTCAGACTTATTTCGTCATGGCAACAGGATAACCGCTGCCTAAGGATTCTTTGTGAAACCGAATTTAGCTGGCCAGCCTGTGGTAAGCTTGAGGTTAGCTGGCTAACCCATTATCCGACTTTCGTGAAATAGGCCCCTGAGCATGGCATTGACCTTGAGGTCACTGCTTTGGTGCAGTCAATGCCAGCTCCCATATTGCGGCGAGAACGTGTCTGGCTACTCTACAAAGTATCACGATTATCGAAATGTTACATTCTTTTTTTATTCGAGCGTGGGAGACATTTGTATTTGCTTGCAAATCTAGTATAACTGAGTGAATACTCTGTTATAGACAAAAGAAACACTTCTTATTGTTGGATAACATTGACACACTATCCAATCAAATCATGCAATTTTGATGTGTTGTGACTGTTACACTTATTGACAACACCCTTCAGGTCTCAATGCTGTAGTGTACTTTTTACAGGTTCGAAATCTGTGATTATTAGCAAAGAATGGTCACTGGAGGCATTTGTAAATGACCTTTTCATTGAACAACCCCTCAGCTTAGTTGGATTTCAATATGGGAGATTCAGTAAAGGGGCGAGTAGGAAGGTGGAACTTTTAAAACCAGAGAGTGTCTTTCAACTCCGCAGTCTTATAAAAAGCGGCAAGCTTTTTATAGCGCCAAATAGGAAACTTGTAAGTACTGTTGGAATTGATTGCATTTTACAAAAAAATTTGATGTTGCCTCTGTGTGTGAATTTATTTATAGAAGTACACACACTCGGCATTTGTGTTTGTTGTGTTTGTTTCACATTGCCTATAGGGGTGGATATTGTTAACACAAAAGGATACAATACCAATTCTGATACCAACGAAATGTTGTACCGATACTGTAACAGTATTTTGGTACCAGTATAGATAGACCTTTGCACACAAAAAGCATAGAGAGTCAGAGTTCAGTGTCTGCCACTTTCAAAATTTAATAAGACTTCAAAATCATAGCCCTTACTTTATAGGAAATAGATGCATTTTCTCATTTTACAAGTAAAAGGACTGTAAAAGTGTGAAGTCATGCTTTCCTCTCAGTTCTCCAACTACCTTGTCCTAATCACAGAATTACTCCGTAATGAAACTTTATTTGAAGCCATAATGACTGATATAAGCAGTATGAATTATGAAGATGCCAAATGGCAGGTGGGTCATAGTACTGCCAGTGATTCTGCTTGGACGCCGCAATCTTGGATATTGTGGCATCAACTTCATCCTGTTCAGATTTCTTCATCACTACCTCACTGCCTTGTTCTTCAACAAGAAAGTGGTTTAGTGATTCAATTTATTGCAATGTTGTTGCTCTTGATTGATGTTGGTGTTGATTTTTGTTGACATATTGTTGTAAATTTATTAGGAGGATGTCATGTCTTACCAATGTATGAAAAAATGGGATTTGAAATTGTGTAAAGCAGTATTTAGTGCAAATATTAATTGGTACCTGCTTATTTATCATTAAGAAACCTAAGAATGCAATATTAACACGGGAATGATGAAATGATGACATTTATCAGCCTCTTTTACCAGTAGTTGCATTTCCTCTAAAGGACATGCAGGGTCCTGGCTAACCCTTTCAAGATTATCTAAAATAGCACTCAGCCTGCCTGACATTTCGTATTTCTCACTTTCAATACACAGCTAAACCTTGCAAAACTGCTTTTCTGTTTTCCATGGTTTCCAAGGATACAGGGAGCAGTCGTTTCTTGAGTTTCACAGGATAGTTTAGATAATCAATAAAAGATGGCTCTGATTTTCAAATATTTGAAAATGTATTATATTATTAATATTTAAAAATGAATTATTAATATTAATAAATCATTCATAAATATTTATAATCGAAATTGAATTCTAAATATTTGAAAATCATTTATAAATATTTATAATTCATTTTCAAATATTAAAAAATCATTAATAAATATTTGCAATTCATTTTTAAATATTTATAATTCATTTTCAAATATTTATAAATCGGGCCATTTTCAAATATTAATAAATCATTTTCAAATATTCATAAATCATTTATAAATATTTGGAAATGAATTTTAAATATTTAAAATTCATTTTCCAATATTTATAATTCAACATGAATTATAAATATTTAAAAATGATTTATAAATATTTGAAATTCATTTTCAAATATTTATAATTATTTTCATATATTTATAAAGGATTTTTTAATATTCATAAATAAATTATTAATATTTATAATTCAATTTCAAATATTTATAAATAAAATCATAATATATATTTGAAAATGAATTATAAATATTTGAAAATCATTTATAAATATTTGAAAATCAAGACAATTTATGAATATTTGAAATTCATTTTCAAATATTTATAGATCATTTTTAAATATTTATAATTCATTTATAAATATTTAAAAATCACTGAATTTTAAATATTTGAAAATGAATTATAAATATTTGAAAATGAATTTAAAATATTTGAAAATGATTTTCAAATATTTAAAAATAATCATCATTTTAAAATATGTATAATTCATTTTTAAATATTTATAATTCATTTTTAAATATTTGAAATTCATTTTCAAATATTTATAAATCATTTTTAAATATTTATAATTCAGCATGATTTAGAAATATTAATATTAAGAAATACAGAACATTTATTGATATTAGAAAAGCATTTATTAATTTTAATAAATCATTTCTTAATATTAATAAATCATTTTCTAATATTAATAAATCATTTATTAATATTAATAAATCATTTATTAATATTCCACTTTGGCCTTCCATAGATTTGAGAACAACATCATACTTTCAAGAAGTCATGCAAAAACTGTTCAAGGTGAACACCTACTGGTACCGTATGGAGTTTGCCAAATCACGTGCTATGATTCATTGGCAGGGACTCTGTTGGCGTGATGATCGTGAGCCACATACTCTACTATATGAAGCAGTACAAGAAGGTCTATCTGATGAATCATGTGCAGATCGTTTGACAAAATGGGCCCAGGATGAATTTCAAATGACAGCAATGCATCCTGCTGGCAATGATGAAAATGGGAACCCTAGAAAAGACCTGTGGCCCCACCGGAAGGATCCGCACCAGCTCCACCAGAGGAGAAAAATCCTCTAGTGAAACTGTTGATGGATGCAAGTTCCTCACAAAGTGAACTCCTTGAAGACTACCTCCTCCTGACAAACAGGTTTAACATACACAGATGCTCAGATTACTGTCTAGTTCCCACTAAATCCAAAAAAGAATCAGTTTCGGAAAAAGTTTGCAGAATGGAATTTGGAAAAACATCTGCCCAAGGTAAAAAAATTCAAAGTTACCCTTCATTGGTTAAAGACAGAAATGGATCTCTTAGTCTAGAAATGACAAGAGAATATCCAATGCTCGTCCAACACTCTCGCTTTCACACACAGGGCTGGAGAGCCAATGGCAACATTTCTCTCATCCTATCTAAAAGCAATCCTGACAACCCCTCTGTGAATGAAATTTTGGCCACAGAAAAGTTTTTAACAGGATATGCATGTAAAGGCTCTCAGCTGCCACTGGAGCCATTGGGGATCTTTACAGTGATCTGGTAAATGCAACAGATGAAGCCACAAACATTTCTGCAAAATCAGTTGTTTCCAAGGTTTTAATGAACGTTAAAAAAGATGTGTCTGCTGTTGAAACAGCACATGAACTATCATCCTGTCCACTCTACAGATCAAGTCATACTTTTCAATCTGTCCCCATGACTGGAGCACGTGTCTTGGAAAAAATTGCTCAACAGCTACAAAGTATTTATCACGTGATCATGATGACGAAATTTCATTATATGGGTATATATGTAGAAAGGGAAAGGTACCGGTTATTTCTGGCTCTTTCACACAGCCAACTTGGCCTCTTGATGAAGTATACTGCCGTTCCAAACTTCTCCTCCATTGGCCAAGCTGGCGTAATGTCAGTGACATTAAAGATGAAAAGACTTCATTGGTGGATTGCTTTTCCAAATTTCTTCAACGTGATCAATGTCCAAATTTCCTTAAAGCAGAAGTTGAGAGATCAAAGACTAAAGAAAATAGAGAGGAAGAAGTTGAACCTATTGATGATGACACTGACTTAACGGATCAACCAGAATGGATGGATCTCATACGACCCAATGCGGTCTATGACATCCACTGTGAGGACTTTGAGTATGATGACGGTGGTCAAGATTATGACTGGAGCTATTCATCTGTTGCATTACGTGAAGGCAATGGGTCACACTGGGTCGAGGATCTTAATGAGATATCAATGACCGAAAATTCTATTCTAGACATACCGGATGTATCCCTAAATAGTATGAATTCAGATCAAAATTTAGCATTTCAAATTGTTATGAAATTTCTGAAAGATTACCGGGAAGACAGTCATGAACTTCAACCCCTGCGATTAATCTTAGCAGGTACAGCAGGATCTGAGAAATCTTATTTAATAAAATGTATTGTGAAAGCTGTCAATCCTTATTCAGGTCCAACAAAGCAGCCGCCGTTCACAGTGCAAACTTGATCAATGGAGTTACTTTACATAGCTTCCTCAAAGTCCCAACTTCTAATAAAACATGTGAACTTAAGATGCCAGATGGAGTCATTGCAGAGAGCTTGCAAAGAAACTGCTCTGGTGTTAAGGTGATCCATGCGGATGAACGATCTTAGATAGGAGCTAATACGCTAGGCTGGATGGAATTTCTCAGCCGCTGTGGAATGCAAAATGGTACTCAATTCGGAAAATCTTGGGGTGGAATTCCAATAGTCATTTTCCTTAGAGATGACATTCAACTGCCACCTGTTCTCAATTCCACTTGTATAACTGCAAAAGCACTTCCGCAGCTTCACTCCATGGTGCATTAGTATGGAAGGAATTTCAAAATGCCATAATACTACACACTATGGTAAGGCAGAGTTGCGATGAACAACAATTCCGTAGTGTCCTAAACTCACTAAGAAATTCCACAGTAACCTCTGAACATGCCAGATGGTTACAACAATTTCAGTGGGATGACCTGAGAAAATCCCATGGTCAAGACCTACTAGAACACATGACAGAACATGGTCTCTTTGTGTTTTCAAATAATTCAGAAGTCTGGATTCACAATAAAAATAAGCTTCATCAATTAAACGACCTCTATCCTATAACAAAGTTAAAAGCCATTTCCAAAGGCCATCATGCCAAAGGTTCATAAAATCAGAGAGGTGGTGGACTATTAGATGAACTCTACCTATGCAAAAATGCCAAAGTCTCTCTGTCTGTTAACCTCTGTGTGCCATATGGACTGTTTAACGGCGCTCAGGGAGTGGTACAAGACATCATTTATCTTAATGGTAAAATGCCATCAGATGGTAGTTCTGGTTAATATTCCAGGCTATACTGGCCCTCCCTTTTTATGTGATCATCCAAAACTTATCCCTCTTGTGCCAGTTGAAAGAAAGATTGAATGTTTTTGTGGCCATACACAAATCTCTTAAACTTGGTTGGGCGAGCACCATACATCGCTGCCAAGGCATGACCATTGGTGCAAATAAAATAAACCGATACATAGTCATACATCAAGGAAGTAAAATGTTTGAGTCCAGAACACCTGGGGCTCTTTTTGTGGCATTGTCTCAGGCCAAATCAGCTGGGGAGAAATCCTCTGGGCCTGATTTTGCCTGGCACCCATCTCTGCTAATTAATGAGGACAGGATTTGCCATGTTGTAAACACACCAACAACTAAGGCTAGGGGTGCTGAAGTCAAAAGAATTGCAGACTTGGATACTTCTACTAGACAAAAGTATGCCAGTCTTTCATCTGATAAAGAATTACAACAGTTCATAGATAATATATTCAGCAATGAACTAGTTCTAGAAGAATAGACCAATCTCTGTCTCATCCAATCCACCACTATATTGAATTGTGGTTGTTTAGGGGTAACTGGCCCTACTCAGCATATTATTTTAAATAGATATTTTGGCAAATATTGTTAGCTGGACCAAGTTCCCACCTTTTCCAACTTTTTCAAGCAGCACTCCTGAGAAATAACTAGGCAGAGTGAGTGAGAGAGGTGGGCATCTATCATTGCTAACCTCTCTAATTGTTTATCTATGAGCTACTTCACAATATTCTTCCCCCAAAGTAATTGCACTGTTTCCTAAATACTTGCACTGTTTCCTAAATACAAATGAAGCTCTGAGTTTTGAGGTCAATTTCGTTCCAGACAGGTTCATGAGTATTATCCCCAAAAACAATTGCGCTGTTTCGTTACAGCTTTCCCAGAAAATTGGACTCTTTCATCCATACCTTCAAATGTTTTTCAGTGGAGAGGTGGGCATATATCATTGCTAACCTTCCTGAATTATCTTCCAGAGAAGTTCATGATATTCTATGTATATATGAATGTATATATATATATATATATATATATATATATATATATATATATATATATATATATATATATATATATATATATACATACATATATATATATATATATATACATATATATACATATATATATATGTATTAAATACATACATATATATATATATATATATATATATATATATATAAATATATATATATATGTATATATATATTCATATATCTTACAAAAATAAATGCGAAATTAAAAACATAATTGGGGGGAGGAAGGGGGGGTTAAAAAAAAATTCAACCCCTTCCCCCCCCTAAAAAAATCTTCCTTTCTTCCTCCCCCCCCCCCCCCCCCCAACACTTTTAAATGGAACTGCCCTTAAACATTTTCGTGATTGTAAAACTTGCCACGACTGGCCGCACGGCCAATTCTTTTGTGACCACAAATGAAAGATCGCTGTTTGGCCGCATGCGACCTGTTCACGGCACTTTGGACGCATGCGATCAATCAGCTGCACGGAGGTCTTAGTCAAATGTGACCAGGGCTTTAGATGCATGATATCTACAGACAGATCCACACATCCCCCTTCTTTTATAAAGCGAGCAGGGTGCCACACCAGCTTATGAGTTCCATGGAAGTGTCAACTGCTATTGTACACGATTGAGCAAGTCAATAAGCTGTGCCCCTTGTGTGGTGAGAGAGGTGGGCAAAGAGAATGCGTGTGAGAGAGAGAGAGGGGGCAGAGTGTGTGATTGAGAGAGGGAGAGAGAGAGATTTCATATGCTGATACATTATCTTGTACAGGATAATGTGTATAAACAAGTTGTATCTTGCGGCCTACCCATGACACAAAAGAGACATTGTAATCATCCTGTCTAACCTTAAAGGTATTGAAGGGGTTGTAATTGGCTTAAGGACTTGCTATCATCTGTATATGCCGCACCAAGCATATGCCATAATTCATATGCCGAAAGATAGAGGTCTCAGAATGGTAATCCGCCAAGGTAGTATTTCTGTCGTGACACAACAGGTTTTAGAGTACATCCACCAATTCTGATATGTAATAATCACAAGGTGGGACAACTAAGCATTAGAAGTTATCGTAGCATTCTTAAAGGTTTTAGGTATAAAGAAATGTCATTTGTCGTTAATTCCAAAGTGACATTTCATGAAAAAGTAGGTTTGGTATAGGCTTATTTTGTCTGTCATGAGTGGCTAGCGATGGATAGAGGCAGAAGTTGGTGAATCCTGGGAAAAGCACCAACTTCTCCAATATCACTTGCAATTTTCTCTTTTTACTCATTTCTTGTATGTGAAATCACAAACATCTATATTAATGTCTAAAGGTTTTACAATGTAAATAGTAATTACTAACGTACTAAGAAACCATATGTGCAAAGGAAGGAAGGAATTAGGTTTTACATCGCTTTCAATAGCTTTGGTCATATGTAGGGCTGCACACCGTTAAGAATTAATGATTTGATATGATACTGATAACTTTGAAACGATACGGTTTCTTAACGGTTTTTTAACGATACCGCGTGGGACGAACTTCTGAAAAATAGCCAAACTTTCGTATTCAAAACCTGTTGTTTTTTTTCCATGAAATATGATTTCAAATTCTTTGAATAAAACAGAATCGTATATTTGATTATTATGTTTTATTTTGCCATAGAATATTAAATTTGAACGAATTATCCATTAAGAATTAAATACGAAAGTATTGATGCCAATGCCGAGCCGTTGTTTCATTGAATCACGGCTTAGGAAGTGCTCGGAGCGATGTCAACAGTAAGGTAAGGCAGTTTTCTCATAGCTGCTTTATCGGTTTTTCAAGCCGGTTTATTTTAGGAGGGTTATCATTATCATTAGGCAGCCTAATGATCGGTTACGGTCTGCAACCGGTTTCCAGTGTGCAGACCTAGTCATATCACGAGATAAAAACCCAGAACCGGAAAGAAATTCCCTACTCTTCACGAATAGTTCCAAGGGGTCTTTCTGTTGCATAAGGACCATAGGCAGTCCTACACAACGCCGAACATTTATACAGCGACCAGGCCAAGCCGCTTTAGGATCCAGCGGAGACTCGAACCTGCGAACTCACGCTTGGGAGCCAGGCATCGTAACCACTAGGCCACAACGGATCCCTCACCATGTGTGCACTGTAGCACAGCAAAATATAATATTGTAATATAGATCAAGCCAGTGCAAATATCATTGATTGATGAAGCTTTGTAGCAATAAAGACCTTTTTTCAAAAGGAAAATGTAGTTTGTTATTAACCGTGTATCTATATTTTTCATGGCTATATGATTAAATCCCTGTTCAAATGATAATAGCATGATTCTGAATTGGATCTGATGCAAACATGACTGGGAATACAATAAAATAATATCATTTTCTCCTGGTACTGTACTAGGTAATGAAGGCGTTCCAATACCTTGAGGACAAGAAGACGGGTCCAGTCTCTGTCTCAAATGGTATGCAGAGGAATACTCTAGATCTAGTTAATTTGTCATGTCCCAAATTTGCCGATCTTGCCTTTTTCTGAATCTTAATTTACAGATCGTGATCACATGTAATCGGTAAATTAAAAACAACCGTTAGTAGTTATCACATTGACAATTTTACAGTACCCCCCAGGAGGAAGAGCAGCAGTTCTATTGGGATTTCATCTTCGTTATAACTAGGGTATAAAAGGGGGTAGGGAGGGCGAATTGAAATTGATACTGATAAGCCAGGAGAGCAGAGTTGGCACGAGTGGTGTCTGCTCTCATCTCGGCTTTTAAAGAGTGAAGTCAACAAACCGGCACCAGTCAGTATCAATTACAATAAACCGTCACAAACCCGTATCAAAATGTAATGAACTTGTTCCGTTTATATGTCCTAGACTCTCTCCTTCTATACGCTTGAAAGAACAGGGCAGACATACAGTTCTTTCATTCATGTCTTAAATTTAGTGATCTCAAGCTTTCCAGAATTTTCCGAATCATATTTTACCGATCAAGTCTGATTGCTTAATATTGGCTAATTAAAAACAATGGTAAATTAACAGGATTGACAGAAATTGTCAATAACTGCAGTCAACGCAGCCTTTACATTTAAACAGAACCATCAGTGTATATAAAATCAGTCATGATGGACAGCCTTAAATTCATTGTGTAAACTAATTATGAGGAAGGATATGCTTGATCTTCTTTGCATGTAAAAGAGTGAGGTTAACAATCAGAGTTCTATACCGGTATATCAAGGGAGGTGTTTCCGGAAATTGAAACTTTGCTAAAGCTAAATTCCTCCAAAGATTGTTAAATGTCAATACCTAAAGTTGTAATGACTCTTGCTCTTCTACCAAAAAGATCAACATATTGAGGGTTAAATATAGTTTCATAAACAGGGCTATTTGGGTTGACCGCCATTTTCTTTGCAAATTGAAGGGCAAGCTTTTCTCATCTAATGGAGCTCATTCCCCTCAACATAGAGATTTTGTGCACACAAGCTCCATGAGACACAACTCTCAACAAATTTACAGCTCTTACAAACCTTTTCTTAAAGCCCATGATAAGAGCGACAAATGTTAGTGTTGAATCCAGTAAAATATCGAGGAACTTTGTTTCCTTTTTCACAGGAATAGGGTCATTATAAAGAACCAAATATGGATCGGGATGAAGACCTCTTCTTTGACAAAAATGTATGTACAGACAGTCTTTGATTCAGAGGATTCGAAACCATTGTTATCTGCCCAATCTTCTATTCTACTCAGATAGAGTTAATGCTGCCTTTCTTTGGCTTGCATGTGTTTGAACCGATATAAGACACCAAAGTCATTAAAACAAATTGAGATTTGTCAACACCATTTTTTTATACAGCTGGTGATGCTGTTGATCTTAACAATAATTAGGGTGACAGATAAAATACTACCCTAATGATCTCCAATTTCTTCAGGGGTCCAGTTACACACTAGCCCGATAGCCCGAGGCTACAGAAAATTGTTTCGGGCTATAAGAATATTTGCCTTTGTAGCCCGGCTGGCTATAAGAAAAGATTGGCATTTTTAGGTCATGCTCAGTGGAATAACAATACTATAAGCAGTGTGTGTGTGCATATATATGTATATATATATATATATATATATATATATATATATATATATATATATATATATATATATATATATATATATATATATTTATATATACACACATATGTGTGTTTGTTTATGTTTTTTAATGGGACTATAAAATTTTCTATCGGGCTATGAAGTTTTGGAAACCTATAGCCCGGCGGTCTTCCTCAGTTTCTTGCCGTAGCCTGACCCCTGTTTCTTGATCATAAAAATCAGAGAGGGATGTCCCTACTCTGATTCGAAATTATCTTCCTTATTACAAGTTTTAAATAAATGGGGGGAACGTATCCTGAAGTCCATCTCACAGAAATCTTTCATGATTACGTATTTCCAAGTGGAAGGAAGGAATTGGGTTTTACGTCGCTTTCAACAGCTTAGGTCGTATCGCGACGAGATAGAAACCCGTAACCGAGAAGAAATTCCCTACTCTTCACGAATAGTTCCAAGGGGTCTTTCAGTTGCAGAAGGACCATAGACAGTCCTCCACAACACCGCACATTCATCTAGCGACCAGGCCAACCCGCTTGGGGATCCAGAGGAGACTCGAACCTGTGAACTCAAGTTTTCCATTTAAAAACCCCTCTCACAGTCTCAATATGCACAAGGTGATCCATTGGTCATTCTTATTTGCCGTAAATCACTTTGGGCTTTTTGATGAGTGAGAGGATTCCCTAAACCAAACAAGACGGTGATTATAATAATTATTTATATAGCTGCATATGAATTGAATACAGCAGACCTTTCTCATTGCCTTATTTTCAAGCTATTTGTCTATTTAGGACACCCTTTAAATTTGAGAGCCAGGATCTTCTGTAAGTGAATTTGATTATCTTGCATGCATACATGTATATGGTTCTCTGTGTTATGTCACCACACATTGGAAGGGTTAAAGGTCATTGTACCAATCAGTTGAATTCCTGCTATGAGAAGTGCCAGTGAGGGGTGGGGATAATGCAAGAACTCAGGCACTTTCTCTGGGGGTACAATTTCTTTGGCACTAATACCAATGCCTTTCGGCAAATTCTTAATCAATCAACTATCTACCCATTCATGTTGTAATGTTCCTCCGGGAATTGTCATAAAGATCTATGGTACTCAGGACAATAACTGATGACTAGTGATGAACATAATTAGACATTACTCCCTGAAAAGTGATCTTTCTTTTTCAAACATATTTGTCTTTTATCATGTAATGTCTTTGTTGACCAATAGATGGCAGAATATGTCATAAGCAACCATTAAACCATTCATGCAGGAAAGTTCCTCCATAAATTGTTGTCAAGACCTATGGTACTCAGGACAATAACTTTGGAATCAAGAGCGACTTATTAGGAAAATATATGGTTATTAACCCTAGAAAAGTCCTAATTAATTTTTTAGAAAGAGATTTTTGCTTGTTCAAAAAGGAAGGAATGTGATTTAACGTCACTTTCAACACCAAAGGTCATATCGCGACGAGATTGAAACCTGGAACCAGAAGAAATTCCCCTTTCTTCAAGAATAGTTGCAGAAGCAGCAGAGACAACGCCGCACATTTATAAAGTGACCAGACAACCCCACTCATGAGGATCCAGCAGAAAGTCGAAACCTGCGAACTCACCCTTGGAAGCCAGGCATCCTATCCACGAGGCCATGGCGGATCAAGGAGAGTACCATTTCCAAAGAAAGCCTGGACAGGTCCTGGCTAAGTCCATACTGGACAATTATAAGGATGACTAGGGTCTTTTTCACTTTTCACTGCCACACTTTTTGTATTAGATTTAACACACAGGGTATGCATTCTTTTTCATTGAACAGGACTCGACATTAAGATTTTCCCAGGGAGCCCATTTGCATCTTTAAAAGCTTTATAAAGGTGTTTTATGTATCAAGAGTACATCTTTGGGCTCCCTGCAAAAAAATATTTGAGGGAGCTAATTTCAAGCCCTATTGAAGATGTTTTTTTATATATAAAGAGAGCAATGTGTACAATGAGTATTTTGATGTTAAAAATGATACAATGGTATCAAGAAAGGGTTAAGATAAATAAATCGTACTAGCATTGGAAATATATTTTTGGGGTTATGTATTTTATTTACAAGATGGCCAGTACATAGTACAAATAATCCATAGCACAGGCACTTTTTTCTTATCGATTAAAATCTGTTTACACTCATTTTTAAAAATATATATTTTTAAGGAGTACATTCTCAATACCGTCAAGATCTATTAATGCCCAAAATGTTGAGATTATCAAACTTCCAAATATATTCTCCATGAAATTCATGGAAATTTTCTGAATGAAAGTCACTAAACTTGATTCACAGGAGAAAATATGCTCAAAACTTTTCATTATGATCATTTCAGACAGCTACAGTAAAGATATTTATTACCTTACCAGTCAACTCATTGCCTGTCGGTAACTGAAAGAAGGGTTGCCCTGGCATGCCTAACTGTGTGGTAGAAATAATGAGGCATGCTTATTCAGTTAGCTGCATATAAATTATATCTTAGCCATAACATTCGGGGCATGTAGCATGAGTTTTAAGTTTTAAGGTGAATTCCAAAAATATCTTTAAAACCAAGGTCAAGACCAGGTTTTTGTCAGCAGGCCTCTAGGCATGAATTGGTTAAACAAACCAGATCCCTGACATATATTTGATCACAAATCAATTTTTGAAATTTTGTGACATCAAAATAGAAAGAAAATAATCCATGCGTAAGCTCCTATTCCTATCTCAGTCACTCACAGATTCTTTTGCACAATCACACTACTACCATACAACTCTCAGAGCTCACTAGGGGGGCTAGGGATTGGCAACAAAAGTATTGCGATACGATATGATATCGATATTTCCTTAAGAATGTTCTTAACAATACTTCCTGCCTCCTAAAAGACAATTTGGTAGATTTTCCACCGTCAATTAATAAATAGCAAGTGCCTTCATGTGGAAATGTCCGGGTAGCAGTTAAGTCAATCTTATATCATTAAGCAGTATCAGTATAACAGCTTAAATGATAGGATTCTTTCCCTATTAGATATTGATATATGGTATCATATCATATCGAGTACCAGTACCAATCCCGAGTAAGGCATAAGCAGACTGGTTTGGGCGCTAAAACATAGCTGCCTCTACAAAGTTCCCATAGGATTGCATTTCAGACAAGTTGACTCAGG
Organism: Maea johnstoni; assembly: GCA_963942565.1. Classification (NCBI taxonomy): domain Eukaryota; kingdom Metazoa; phylum Annelida; class Polychaeta; order Spionida; family Magelonidae; genus Maea; species Maea johnstoni. Next base: position 4,645,088 of record OZ012688.1, on the reverse strand, counting down.
CTACTTTCGTTCAAAGTAAAAAGACCCAAAGATTTTTGAAAATCCTCTAAACCCTGTCATGTTGGTATTCATTGGATAGCTCTCGCTGAGTGCTCTCAGATAAGTACCCATGTGCCAGGGTTTCAGTTATTTTTCAGGTTTTTGCATCATTTTGTATTGGCCAAATTAGCCAAAAGCAGCATAAGGGTTAAGCATCTGCAGTCATTTTTTCTACAGTACAAGAACACAGAGTAATTTTCTAGAGCTCCCTATTTAGTGGCAGGTCGTAAAATTGCTGCAAGTTTTTCTTGAAGCATCTTGATGTTCTGTATGGTGGCGATGTCCATGGGTCCAGAGACATCATCCAGGTCCAGATCTCCTACAGTCACCTTGCCCTGAAATGAACAAGCAGGAATATGAGATTTATTCCACATTACTGGATACTGAAGGGGTTGATCAAACAAGCAGAAATATGACTTATTCTACTGTACTGCAAGCCCCTTCATAATCAACCCCCTTTTCATCAAAATCCATAATCTTTTTTTTTTTTTGTTAATTTTGACTTTTCATCACTTTTTCTACCATATTGCACCACCTTACCCTAAAAGAATAAAGAGAACAAACATTAATATGACAGTACTGCAAGCCCCTTTTCATCCAAATTCATATCCCCAAATGGTCACCTTAGCCTACAACAAACTAAGAGAAATAATCAATTAATTTCACAGTTCTGGAAGCCCCTTCATACTCAGGCCCTTGTTCATGCAGGCCCTTTTTTATTTTTTGTCACTCTGTCTGCCATATTGCATCACCTTACCCTAAAACAAAGAAACAGAAATACATGATTTATTCTACAGTACTGGAAGTCCCTTCATAATCACCCCTTTTCATTCAAATCCTTATCCCCAAGTCCCCTTACCATGAAACAAGCAAGCAGAAAAACACAATTTATTCTAAAGTACTGGAGGTCCCTTCATAATCATCCCTCTGTTCATTCAAATCCATGTACTGCAAAAGTATCAGAATCATATTTATTATATATTGGACCGAATAATTCTAACAGTATGGGCCCCTAATTGTAACCTACCTGTTTTATTTCCACCTTGAGCTGTAGTTGGTATTGACATTGTTAAAGTACTGTACCATATGATTCTAACAGTATGGACCCCCAGTTGTATCCTACCTGTTTTATTTCCACCTTGAGCTGTAGTTGGTATCGACAGTGTTTAAGTACTGTACCATATGATTCTAACGGTATGGACCCCCAGTTGTATCCTACCTGTTTTATTTCCACCTTGAGCTGTAGTTGGTATCGACAGTGTTAAAGTACTGTACCATATGATTCTAACGGTATGGGCCCTTAATTGTAACCTACCTGTTTTATTTCCACCTTGAGCTGTAGTTGGTATTGACATTGTTAAAGTACTGTACCATATGATTCTAACAGTATGGACCCCCAGTTGTATCCTACCTGTTTTATTTCCACCTTGAGCTGTAGTTGGTATCGACAGTGTTTAAGTACTGTACCATATGATTCTAACGGTATGGACCCCCAGTTGTATCCTACCTGTTTTATTTCCACCTTGAGCTGTAGTTGGTATCGACAGTGTTAAAGTACTGTACCATATGATTCTAACGGTATGGACCCCTAGTTGTAACCTACCTGTTTTATTTCCACCTTTAACTCAGGTGGGGATTCTACGTCTCCGCCCACGGCTCCTCCTCCTGCTCTCTTGTTGGCTATGGGGCTTCCTGCGAGGGACATGAGACGCTCCCCGGGCTTGGGCTGACGGCACATGGCGGGCGTGATGGGCAGTCTGTAAGAAGAATGACAGGAGAGCCACATCAAAATACAGTCTAGAATTTCAATTATCAGTATTTCTGTTTGTGTCATCTTTATGCCATATTGGGACTAAGCTTTGAGATTTTTGGAGTAATAACAAATTTTTCCCGAGCAAACCTCTTAGACATCCCTGAACTTTTTTTCTGTGTATCATTTCTTACCTTGGGTCAAACTTGGGTGTAACTAGGGGCGTGTCCCAGCCGGCAACACTGGCCCCTCTACCATAGGCGGGCGTCTGGAACCGCGTGGCAGGTTTGGAACGCCTGAAAAACATGACAGTGAATTGTATTATATCTTACTGTATCTTTTCATGCATGCATTAGTAATGAGCAACGTATATATATAATGCATTTTGTATTAACCCACCATACCTAAAGATCGCTCTTCTTTGGGTTGACTGGTTCAATATGACTTTTGAAAATGACTAGTCATACTCCAAATGGAGAGATATTTGAAAATGATTTGTTAATGAGACTTGAATGAACAATTCTTGTGGCCTCCAAATATTTTGCTGAAGATTGCTTTTATCAGAAGGAAATCACAAAAATAAACAGTAGGGATAGGTATCAGTACTTGATACAAAATCAAATATCGATATCAAATGGAATACAAGTGAGAGGCTCATAGTGTCATAAGAAGTCCTCTTCAGGGGCTGTAGAGAATTTTTGTGAGTCAGGGGAAGTTTATAGAAGTCGAAAAATCCCTAATTTGGTACCTGTTTATTAAGTAGCTGACTACTATTTTGAAACAATTTATAGCCCAGTTTTGGTTTAATACGTCGTATTCACCATTGCAGCATATGTTATTGTAAATACTATGGACCATCTAACATTTGAATCATTCACGCTCGTACTAAGGAGATTAAAGAACAGATGAGAAAGAAATATTGCATCTCTCCTAGCGAAAGGAATATCATTCTTTAAAGTGTTCAAAGATACATGTATATATATATATATATATATATATATATATATATATATATATATATATATATATATATATATATATATATATATATATATATATATACATATATTTATATATATATGTATGTGTATCTATCTATCTTTATATCTATATATATCTATATCTATATATATATCTATATATATATATATATATATATATAGTGCTTACTTTGATCTTGTGGTGGTGGGAGCAGGCGGGGGCATGACATTGTCTGTTGTGTTATTAGCCAGTACTGTCTTTTGTCGGGTCTTTCGTGTGGTTGCTGCGCGGCCCTGAAATGACATATTCATAAATTCGATAAAGGTCCTCTTTATATACATGTTTCACAACCAGGATTTTTAAACTGGATATTCGAATGGGCAATCACGAACATAAGTATAGGTACATGAAGAAAGTTACCACTAGACGCTATATCATTGGCAACTTTCTCTCATGCCTCTAACCTAGATCAAAACCAGTATGAAGAGAGAGATAGCAAGCATTCAGCAGCAATGCCTTAGACAATATGGCTATCAGGGCAGCACCCATGACAAATAGATCTGTAATCTATAATAATGACTATTCTTTTGCATTTTTTATATTTTCAATACATTACATAGACATAATGTCAGTGCAACAATTGAAAATAATGTGACACTGATCATGTTTTTCTTTCATAAGTTCCCTGTCTCAATTTTCTTTCCATCCCATTGACACAAAAAAGTGTAGTAAGACACCAGGCAAGATCAACAAGTAGATGTAGAAATGAAAAAAACAGGTGAGAGGCAACTCTGTCATAGTCCAGTGCAATGCCACTCCAAAATCTTTTTAATTTTTTACAATTTCGATGCAATGATAAGTAGGGGTCCACACCAGTATACTGGTACAGATAGGTTACTGGCTCAAAGCAAAAATAAATACTGCTACTTACTTTTAAACAGATTTTAAAGATATTTTACCCTCGTTGATGTGTCTGAAATGCCTTAATACCACCAGAATTATGTGAGATGCGAGTGTCTTTTACCACAAATCCATCAGTAAACAAACCCTCACCATGTTGTTTTCTACTGCGTAATTTAATGAGAGAGCAGATGGTCATGTTGGAGTACAAATTATGTGGGGCAAGTAGAAATCTTAACCTACCTGCCCAGCAAGGTAATTTAGTTCTGAAACTAATGTTTCTTGCCTGGTCATGGTGGAGTACAGCATTGTCAGATTTGTAGATATGGAGTGCAATAAATGTACCCTTACCATCGTCTACGTATATATAGCTCTACACAATACACCTACCTTACGCGTTGTGCGTCGTCCCTTTGTTGTTGTCGCTGGTTCTTCTTCTTCACTATTCTCAGTCAAAGACCCTGGCTTGGTCTTCTTACTGTAGAAAAAAGCATGCTCATAATACACACTGGTCTAGACATGCGATCTGCTTTAAGTTAAATCATTCATGTTTCTTGTACTCAAATACATTGTAAGTAATTTTGTGATTCCCTTTAAAAAAATTCATGATTTCTTCTATTTTTAGTTGTGACGATTAATCATACCTATATTTGTTGTCAAAATAAGTGGGGTAAATTATTTCCGCAAAAATAATCGCTGAAGAACGATTAAATATTATGGCATAAATCATGTTGAATTAATGTGTACTATGCGCACCCCTGACATGTTTACTTGTCATCCAACATCAATACATAAAAATCAAACTGCACATCAAACTGAGAGCAGCTACATGCTGAGCACTTTATTTTATGTGTGCAAAAATATCATGGTATACAGAAGTTGAGAAAATTGAAGATCCCTAAGATGACTTACCATGTTCTGTGTGCCTTAGAGTCGATACTCGCCGCAATCTCATCAACTACCTCGTCCACCTCTCTCAGCTGTACTGCACTGATGGTACCGCCAGCCTCTACAAAAACATGCACACATTTTACGAATCAAATGGAAATCCAGAGAAATTCAGAAGCAAAGTGATAAGGAGTGGAGATGAAAGGAGTGGAAACTGGAAAGTATTATGAAGATAGTGGCGCTGAACACAAAGGATAGGCAAATATGGTAGAGGGATGGATCCGACGCACAGATACATGCCTCAAGGGGTAGTTATGGTTATGACCCGTTCAGCAGTAATTCCTGCATCAACATTGACTCTGAGGAGGCTGACTGTCTAATCTGACATGTGACAAAATGGAAGCATGTGACCCCTGCCATAATGCGGCTCCCCTATTGCGATATGAGGGGAGTAGAGCGGGCGCAAAAACATCCAAATAATTTTCCCATACGTATATTGTTAATTCATGGTTTCCCTATCACGTCTAACTTTGTTTGAGCCATGCCCTCGATGGCTGCCATGTACCTCTGTCTGAACCTACGGCGCTGGTGGGCGAGGCCCTCAAAAGCCAGTTGCGCTAAGCAATTCTAAAATCCCAGGGGTCGCTGTGTAGGGATGGATCTCAAATAACAAAACAGCACAGTCAGGAGTGTGATCGGTGTCCAAGTTTTGGAATCGGAATCAGTTGAACTTTTTTACGATTCTTTCTGATTCCTACCAGGCTGCCAGACATGTTTTTCAATTTGTTTAATTCCCGCCAGTTGCCGTCTGTTAAATGGAGTGCAGTATGCCATTCATTAATTAAGGCCGGTTGTGGCTTTTATTTCATTGAGATGTCCGCATATTGCCGACACACCGGACTGGCGAACAGAATGAGCTAATTGCGCACGCAATCAATCAGCAGGAAGCAGCAAAACGAGGTGATTACCTCGCGTTGTTTCGTTACTTTGTCATCTCATTGCAATTTTCAATAAGATGACAAAGTAAGTGTCAAGTAGTGTCTCTTTGTCGATTCCAGAATCGGAATTCAGGGCTCGACGCTAAGGGTGAACCTATGGCCCCAGGCCAGTAAAAATTCCCAAAAACAACTTCGGACCAGTAAAAAAAGACCTCAGCTGGTCCTACAGGCCCAGTAAACATTGGGAGACATTTTTTGTTAAAAAGTTTCCCCCCGACAATGTCCCCATATGTTTTTGAAATAAATGAAGATAAATTCTATAAAAATAATTTTGTTGTGGTGAATTTTATGCAATATTCTTTCTTGTTATGTCAAAGAAAAAATGTAGGACCAGTAAACATTTTGCAGGACCAGCAGATGCTAGGTGTTACTGGTCCTACAGGGCCAGTATCATTTTGAGTTAGCGTTGAGGCCTGGGAATGATCGCTATGAGATTTCATGGCGACCTTTTCCAAGGGATCGTCAATACGCTCCGATCCCTTGGTATCTATTACACTCCTAAGCACAGTAGGGTATCAGTACCAATGAAAAGGTACGAAATCTTACAGTGCTGTGAATAATCATGTTCAGGATCCTGGACAATCCCTAATAAATGATAATTTCACAGTGGTTGGTATCGTTTTGAGTTCCTTTCAGGACCCCTGAATTTTTTATGATAAATGGTCAGGAATGCATAGTTCATGTTCATTACAATAATGAACCTTTAACATATATGCATGGTTTTCATGGTAAATAATTTAAATGGAAACTTTGACCATGTGAGTAGAGAACATGATCGATCCTTGGTATTAATGATCGATCAATCAGAAATCATGACAAAGAAGGTAGATTAATTGATACTGATTAAATGTCCCAGCATTAATTCTACAACAGTGTAATTCATTGATTGTTTAAATGGTCTTACCCAAGAACTCTTTTCTCTTCATCTTTCTCATGTCCTGAAATAAGAAAAAGGGGTTTAATATGGTAGTAATGTCCAGATGGAATTCTGCATTAAGAACCTTGAAAAAAGTTTCAGTAACCACCATTATTTCTGCCCATGCAGATTAAGTTACCCAGCTACTTAAAGTCCACATAACCTTTTTAAATACATATCAATTGCAAAACTTAAAAAGATATCTATAGAATAAAAAAAAACTCACAGAATTTTTTTTTATCTGACAGTGACAGACAGGGTCTTAGCCAGGATTTCAAAAATGCCCGTCCAAAACAGCAATTCCAAAAATTCTCCCCGTCCAGATTTAGATACTAATTTACTTCAATTCCTTACATTAACTACATTTAATAGTCCATTGTGTCAAAAAGGACTATTTACACTCTGAACAGCTATGTCTTAGAAGACAGGTTTGTTAGTAAAAAAAATTGGTTATTACCCCCAAAGAGTCAAAATTGAAAATTCTTCATAGAAGTTTTTGCCTGTCCAAAAAGGAGCTTTTTAGGAAACTGCAATCACAAAAATTCAGCCTGTCCAATTTCAGCTACTTTAAATCCTCACACAAACTAATTAATGAAGTCTATCATTAGGCCTAAAAATATAGTTTGTTTCATATGACACCCCAAGAAAAATTAGGGTAGGTAGGTAGGAGAATGTTGTTATTTCAAGAAATATTTTTAGTGATAAATGGTACCGTAAATTCTAAGGATTGTCCGATTAATCGGACATGCCGATTAATCGCTCATTCGACCTCTGATTTTGATGATCGATTGCAATTTTATAAGATCGATTATTTTGATTATTTTGAAAAAATAAATTGTATCTAGAAATAGCCTATTGATCAACTAAGAGACTCCACTAAAGCCTGCAAAATCCTAATTAATATCAAGCAGTGCTGTAACAAGTAAAACTAAGGGGTTCAAGGGGAATTTAAAGAGAGTTAGATTAGCTTCTTTACAAAAATGGAGCCAAGAACCATTGAACAAGCCAAGACTACCAAAGGAAAACTGCGCATATAAAACTTTGATTATTAATCGATCATTGGTCGTTCAGATGGACCGATGATTGATCTTGAAAAGTGTGACCGATTCCGAACACTAGTAAATTCACGGAAATATCGGCCGCCCTAGGAAACTCGGCCACTATAATTAATTTACCAAATAATTACTGGGGAAATTCGCCCACCCCCGATTCATCCAAGGACACATTTCACCAAAAGTCGGCCACCAAGTAAATTTCATTGATATAAGGAAAAAAAAACATTTAGATTTCCGAAGTTTGCGATTGATTTTAGATTATTAACGATCGTTTCTAGTGCCCATATCCGCCAAAAGACGATCGGTGCGAAACCGGAAGTAGGTATCGTATTTCTGCGTGTAGAGTGGAATACAGCTTGGGCGGCGCCATTTCGAAATAAGACTTGTCAACAACTTGAACAAATATAATTCAATGTGTAATTGACGTTCGGCAGCAAGAATAAACAAGTAAACAACATACAAGGGAGGCTAGTTACTTTACAAGTATATATAGCAGAGGAATGACAAGTCAGGTAGGTGGACAATAATGATTTTGTGGGGGAAAATTGTGTTCTTGTTCACGAAATTAGCCATCTATTTTCCATCTAGCTTTAGTTTCAATTCAATTGAAAATTGATAATATCGGCCAAAGTGAAAGACATGTTTAAATTTATGAAATTTCTGATTGAATTTAGATTATAAATTAACATTTCTAGTGTCCCTATATCTGCCAAAACACACCGGCTCCGAAACCGGAAGTAAACACATCGATCTCATTTTGGAAGTTTAATGCGTAATTAGCTAGTGGCAGCAAGAATGAACAAGTAAACAACATACCAGGGAGGCAATTTACTTTATAAGTATATGTAGCAGAGGAATGACAAGTCAGGTAGGTGGACAATAATGATCGATTTTGTGGGGTAAAATTGTGTACGAAGTTAGCGTGCTGCGTAATAGGATCGATTTTCCATCTAGCTTTCGTTTCAATTGATAATTTCGGCCCCAGTGTCTGAGCTTTGATCGCTATTTTTGGAAAATTTCGGCCACCATCAGCCAACGAAAATCGTAATTAATAAAAAGTGTCCGAGATTTGCGAGAATTTACGGTAGGCTCAAAGTTGAGCTGTTCATACTTTCATTCAGAATACTGTGTTTTTGATTCAAAATGTCATAAAAAGATTAAGCACAGGCCAAAAAATGGGTTAGGTAGGATTACAGGAAACAAATAATCATTTTTAGGTCTTATCAAAACTAACAGGTCCAGACAAATTGTGTGAAGACTGCCAAGCCTTGTAAATAGTATACAGGGGACTGGTTTATGGGCCACCCTGAACCCATAAAAATAGTAAAATTAAAGTGTCCCAAATTACCGAAAATTTACGGTGTATACTGTATAGAGGACTGTTTCCATACCTTTGGTAGTTTCATGAGCTCCATTCTGTAGCAGGTATTGATGGAGTCGCACATCTTCTTAGCATCTGTCCTCATCTGCTCAATGCGAGACAGAACTGAAACAAAATTCAAATAATATTCATAATTTATCCTTAAAACATTCCATAATGACAAGTATGAACCAAGCAGCTTCAGATAAGCTATTAATAGACAAAATGGCCACTGCCAGTAGAACTTGGGTATAGAATACTCTAAGATCTATTTGGGCCTATGTTTTATTCATGGTGTAATTGTCCGTTAAGAGTTCTAGAAATTGTCATCTGGATCTAAAATACTTTTGAGAATAACTCTGGAATCGCAAATACTTTTACTAAGCTTTTCAAGGGGAGTTGTTTATAGTATTCTATCTAACATTTCTCCTACATCAAGTATTTTCCCAACTATGCTTTATCTGCAAGATTTCATTAAAATTGTCTAGCTGTTTAGGGCTGCTGTGAGTATTAATGGGTTAAAATTGCTTGCTTACCTTCATTGTCAAAATCTTGCAACATGAGTTCCAGTTTCTCGCGTTTTTGCTCGGCAGTAAGCGCTGCTCCCTCATCGCCATCTGGTAGCTTTGGCTTGGCCCTGCTGGACGCCTTGGTAGCCGCCTTAACACGCGGCATGATGTCAGCACTGAAAATACAGGTATTCAATGCACGGTTTTAGTCAGGACTTTAAAAATGCCTGTCCATAAAAGTGTTTTTAACCCTTATGCTGCTGGTCCGTGTCCTAGCCAGCAGGGCGTCTGGGTGTCATTTAGACAACCAAACCCGCAAAAATCCCACATTAGGATACCCAAATCTTATTGAGATGAAATTTAAGAAATGCCAATTTCATGCAAATAATTTTGAAATGTTCACTCTTATATGAATACTAGGACTCCCAAAGTTCTTATGATACCCAAATTTGGGCACCCATTTTTAAAATCCTGGCTAACCAAGACTATTCTGCTGGTGGCTAATTTTGTCTGTACAAAATGATGCAAAATACCTGAAAAATAACTGAAACCTTGGTATATGGGTACTCATCTGAGAGTTCTCAGTGAGAGCTATCCAATGAATACCAACATGACAGAGTTTAGATGTTTTTCAAGAATCTTCGCATCCTTGTGCTTTGGACAAAAGTAACCTTAGCATTAGAAGAGTAAAAATCTCTCTTGGTCCATATTTAGGTGCCAAGCTTCTTTTAATCCTAATACCAACTACATTTCATAGCCATTTTTGTTAAAGGTATCTTTGACTTCAAAATTACAGTTAGACTTTTCAAAGGGTTAAAACTAGAGCTGTGCTTGATTGCCGGGACATTGAGCGCTCGAGAAAGTCTCAAGATCGATCCTCACCATCTTCTGACATTGTGCGGCAAACTCAATAGACCCCCCCTAACCCTACTTAATTTGAACCACTACTAAACAGCTTAATCTAACTTTTGCTTCACGAGGTTTTTTTGTTTGTTTGTTTGAGATCCGCAACCGCATTTTTCTCGTGGGGTCAATTCCAAGGGAGGACCTACGGAGATCACCCCTACCACCCAGGCCACTCGTCACCCCCGGGCCTTGTCTCACTTTCTGTTCCCTCTCCCCCCGTACTTTTGTCATGCATCCTGCATCAGGTCCATACCCTCCTGCTACCTAGACCCTCCGTGCCGTAACGTTACGGCCCTATGCTATTGTTGCTCTGACGGGCCTTACCTATACGGCACTAGTCCTCCAATGCAAAAAAATGGAAGTTGGGTCGGTGTAT
>OZ012688.1:4566910-4629410 GCA_963942565.1 Maea johnstoni | reverse complement strand
AGTGACGTCATATACACTCACGCTCTATTGACTTCTATTTATCTATTCATTTCGGGTGGTATATTTGCTCTATTTATTTTGTAATAGGAAACCGGAAAATGGGAATTTGGAAGCAAATTTGCAATTTTCATTTTCAATTAGAAAATAGAAAATTAATTAGTGTGTCACCGTGTCACGCGACCCTCTCCAGCAAGCCCCTACGATTCAGGTGTGAGTACCCCGAAATTCGGGACAATAACTTTATTGTCACAAACATCTCCGAAGGTAACCACTTTTGAACATCACAGACACATTGTTTTGAGGTATCTTATGGCAACTACGGAACCAGCTTCGTGGTTATCTTTGTCAATTGATATAAAATTGATGAAATTATGCCGCTCCCATGACTGTAATTTAAGATTTCTATACGAACAGGATCAATGAAATGATGATTACTGTCCATTTTCCTTTATTATCGCTCACACGTGAAAAAAAACATGCTGCAAATGTAGATTTTATGACATCTCCTAATTATGGTGTCTAATATGACGCTGGCATGGCCAGGAAGCGAGCGAAGCTTTGAATGATCATTTTCTTTTTCTACTTCTGACCAAAATACAGCATTGATTGACCGTAAATTAATGGCATACAAAACATTACGATTTTAAACTGTCTTAAAATGTATATTTCGCAACTGATTTTGACGAGAATTCAATGGCCAGTAGAATGAATTCTGGCGGTTCTATCCATTTAAACCGCATTAAAATTGACCCACGGACAGGCGAGAAATTCAGTTTTAACTTGGATATAGTAGCGGCCACATCGTGGTATGGCCAGGAAGGGAGCCGAGAATTGAGCCACGGACGGGCGAGAAATCCAGTTTTTAACGTGGATATACATGTAGTAGCGGCCACTTTCATTCGTATTTCGCAACTGATTTTGACGAGAATTCAATGGCCAGTAGAATGAATTCTGGCGGTTCTTGATTGATTGATTTTATTTAGGTATAAAAATGTACATGTACAATACAAGGTAAAATAATATAAATACAGTGTCAGAGGTTATACATGGCATAAATATACCTCGGATAGCACTTTAAGTGTCCTGCACTTATTTCCAAAGTGGTCCGGGCATGATATATCACAGGCAAGACTGACACATATCACAGCAATGTCTATTTGGCAACAGTGGCTTACTATATCACAGTTTAATATAAATATATGGCTTCTTCCTCATTTGCAACACACTCCATAAAATATTTCTTTACTTCTAGTTTAAAATTCTCTTTTGTTATGCATTGTTTGATATGGCCAGGCAAATTGTTCCAGTTTTTGGCACCGACAAATGAGAAAGAAGACCTCCCAGCTGAGTTTACCCCAGGAATAATAAAATTATGGCTGCTCCCTCTTGTTCGATAGTGATGTTGAACACGCTCAAACTGTTCAGAAAGATAAGATGGAGCAGTGTTATTAAAAATTTTGAACATGTGGTTCACATTTAATTGCTGGACCCTTTTCTCTACAGGCAGCCAATTGACTATCTTGAATTCATTGTAACCGATATGAGATCTCGGATGTAGTCCCAAAACATATCTAATCATTTTATTTTGACAGATCTGTAGTCGTTGCTTTAATTTCAACTTGAGACCACCATACCAGGCACTGCAAGCATAATCAAAATGACATTGAATAAGAGCCATGGCAAGGTTACGTCTGGTGGTAAAGTCAAAATAGTTAGCCTTACGATAGAGAAACTTTAACCTAGAGTTACATTTACTTATCACTGAATTCGCAGTGGTTTCACCTGATAGAGTCTGGTCTAGTTTTGTGCCTAGGTAATTCACATTAGGTTTGCTATCAATTTTGACCCCATTACAGACCACATTTAGCTCTTTCTTATTCTTTAGTCTCTTGTGTGAGCCAAAAATGATAGATTCTGTTTTCCCTAGATGTAAGGATAATTTGTTATCTACAAGCCAATCGCTAACATTTTGTAACTCATGCGAAAGTGTATTTTCAATGTCCTGGACATTCTTTCCAGAGACTAAAAGACAAGAATCATCCGCATATAAAAGAAGTTTACAATTGACAGCCTTCTGCATGTCATTGACATAGATTAAGAAGATCTAAACCGCATTAAAATTGACCCACGGACAGGCGAGAAATTCAGTTTTAACTTGGATATAGTAGCGGCCACGGCGTGGTATGGCCAGGAAGCGAGCCGATTTTAAAGTGAAATCAATGGTCAGTAGAATGAATTCTGGTGATTCTAAACTGCATTTGAATTGAGCCACGGACGGGCGAGAAATTAAGTTTTAACGTGAATATACATGTAGTAGCGGCCACTTTCATTCACGCACGTGCATTCGTACATTTCATCCAATGGGAGGGCGTGTTTGTTATTGTACTGCATTTTACGTCATTGTCGACCAATGAAATCGGTCCTTACTTAACCTACTAAAGAAATCCTCCAGAACGGAAGTCGACCGCACGTTGAGTGATATTGTTGGACGGTGACAACTTTCTGGGTCCCTGTATGTATTTCTTATAGTGACGTCATATACACTCACGCTCAATTGACTGACTGCGAGGCTTCGCGAAAGGCCTGCGGCCTTTCCGAGCTTCGCTCGCTATAATTATGGTGTCTACAATAAAAGATGTCCACCTATACATACATTTATTTCAAAGGATATACACAACTCACAAGCAAATATATTTATACCTATTCCTAGATATATAGCTCCATGTAAATGTAATAGATTGATGATCAACATGCGCCATGATGCGGGCCAAAGCAGTTGCGAATCTTTACCTACCTGTATTATAGTTTGATCTCAAATGTAGATCGTCCAGATATACAACCGACAGGTCTCCCCAAACAACCCGATTGCAGCAAATTGCCCAAAAGTAGCGTTCTGTGTATAATGGTGTGCAACTTTCTCTGTAATGTAAATGATACACGAATCCTCACTGGTCTTTGTCTCCTAGTGACATCACACTGAGATGCCGTTCGGCGAAATTCGAGACCCCTAGGATATCCATGTCTTCACTATAGCGCATATGGTAATTGGTCTCTCGTTACTTATCCATTGTTTTATTCATCTAAGGTTAGATTTGATGCCTAAATAATGTCAAATGCCTCGTTCATAACACAATTTTTGTAATGTTGCACACCTTTTCTGTGAATTTCAGGATATGAATAGTGTTTTTATATCTGCCTTGAATGGAGGATCTTGACATCAAGAACACTATGCTTCAACTTAATTCCCTCTCTCTCGCTGAGAAAGCTGCTGTCGATATCGAGCAGCCCACAAATGATTACATCCTACACATTGCCTCACAAAACAGGTTTGTAGCACCCCTTACGCCTTAAAAAAGTTGTTTGATTCCCGTGACCATACCTGAATAAGTTTTACTAAAGAAATCCCTACCCTACAGTTGTTCTCACCCTTAAAAATAACAATCAAAGTAAATACTGAATTAGAACACTGCATTACAACTACAACTGCCATGAAAAATTTGTTGTTCGAAAACATTTTTTAGGAAAAATTTATCATTCGAAAATTTTTTTTTCAATCATTCAAATTTCTTTTTGTCAATTTTGATGTCAATTAATCAAAAGAATCATTACAGTCTTTTGAGCTGTCATCATTTGTTTGCCATTTTTTAGCCAATATTAATAAGAATTTTGAGTAGAAAATAATAAGAAACCTGTAATTTTCTTTGTATTTTAGGAATCTTATGATTGTAGCAACAAAAATATTGTGTGATACGTATGAAATGGTTGAATACGTCATGCTTTGTTCCCAAATTGAATTAAAATTATTTGAATAGAAAGAAATAATGTCAATAATCAAATTGAAAAAAAATGGATGTCAATGCAGGTATGACAATCCTAGTGACATATGCCCCTAGAGTTTGCTATGGACCCTAAGTTTTTTTAGACTAGGGGCCCAAAATAGTATTATAATAAATAACCAGAAATTCTGTTTTTGACCACATATTTTTATCAAAAGACTTTTTCGGGCCCCTAACCTGAAATCTAAGTGTCACACCCTGCAAATGACAGCCCTAGTACAAGCTCTGCCTTCTGTTTCAGTGCTCATCACAGACTGCTGGCTGCTACTAACAGTGGGGGAGGAGGGGGTGGTCTGCGCCTGTATAACAGGGATACCCTGGCCTATGTGGGAACAGTGAAAGGTAAGATAGTGGTCATCACAGACTGCTGGCTGCTACTAACAGTGGGGGAGGAGGGGGCGGTCTGCGCCTGTATAACAGGGATACCCTGGCCTATGTGGGAACAGTGAAAGGTAAGATAGTAGTCATCACAGGCTGCTGGCTGCTACTAACAGTGGGGGAGGAGGGGGCGGTCTGCGCCTGTATAACAGGGATACCCTGGCCTATGTGGGAACAGTGAAAGGTAAGATAGTGCTCATCACAGACTGCTGGCTGCTACTAACAGTGGGGGAGGAGGGGGTGGTCTGCGCCTGTATAACAGGGACACCCTGGCCTATGTGGGAACAGTGAAAGGTAAGATAGTTGTCCTCACAGACTGCTGGCTGCTACTAACAGTGGGGGAGGAGGGGGTGGTCTGCGCCTGTATAACAGGGATACCCTGGCCTATGTGGGAACAGTGAAAGGTAAGATAGTGGTCATCACAGACTGCTGGCTGCTACTAACAGTGGGGGAGGAGGGGGCGGTCTGCGCCTGTATAACAGGGATACCCTGGCCTATGTGGGAACAGTGAAAGGTAAGATAGTAGTCATCACAGACTGCTGGCTGCTACTAACAGTGGGGGAGGAGGGGGTGGTCTGCGCCTGTATAACAGGGACACCCTGGCCTATGTGGGAACAGTGAAAGGTAAGATAGTTGTCCTCACAGACTGCTGGCTGCTACTAACAGTGGGGGAGGAGGGGGTGGTCTGCGCCTGTATAACAGGGATACCCTGGCCTATGTGGGAACAGTGAAAGGTAAGATAGTAGTCATCATAGACTGCTGGCTGCTACTAACCGTGGGGGTGGAGGGGGTGGTCTGCGCCTGTATAACAGGGATACCCTGGCCTATGTGGGAACAGTGAAAGGTAAGATAGTGGTCATCACAGACTGCTGGCTGCTACTAACAGTGGGGGTGGAGGGGGTGGTCTGCGCCTGTATAACAGGGATACCCTGGCCTATGTGGGAACAGTGAAAGGTAAGATAGTGGTCATCATAGACTGCTGGCTGCTACTAACAGTGGGGGTGGAGGGGGCGGTCTGCGCCTGTATAACAGGGATACCCTGGCCTATGTGGGAACAGTGAAAGGTAAGATAGTGGTCCTCACAGACTGCTGGCTGCTACTAACAGTGGGGGAGGAGGGGGTGGTCTGCGCCTGTATAACAGGGATACCCTGGCCTATGTGGGAACAGTGAAAGGTAAGATAGTGCTCATCACAGACTGCTGGCTGCTACTAACAGTGGGGGTGGAGGGGGTGGTCTGCGCCTGTATAACAGGGATACCCTGGCCTATGTGGGAACAGTGAAAGGTAAGGTAGTGGTCATCACAGACTGCTGGCTGCTACTAACAGTGGGGGAGGAGGGGGCGGTCTGCGCCTGTATAACAGGGATACCCTGGCCTATGTGAGAACAGTGAAAGGTAAGATAGTGGTCATCACAGACTGCTGGCTGCTACTAACAGTGGGGGAGGAGGGGGTGGTCTGCGCCTGTATAACAGGGATACCCTGGCCTATGTGGGAACAGTGAAAGGTAAGATAGTGCTCATCACAGACTGCTGGCTGCTACTAACAGTGGGGGTGGAGGGGGTGGTCTGCGCCTGTATAACAGGGATACCCTGGCCTATGTGGGAACAGTGAAAGGTAAGATAGTGCTCATCACAGACTGCTGGCTGCTACTAACAGTGGGGGTGGAGGGGGTGGTCTGCGCCTGTATAACAGGGATACCCTGGCCTATGTGGGAACAGTGAAAGGTAAGATAGTGCTCATCACAGACTGCTGGCTGCTACTAACAGTGGGGGTGGAGGGGGTGGTCTGCGCCTGTATAACAGGGATACCCTGGCCTATGTGGGAACAGTGAAAGGTAAGATAGTGGTCATCACAGACTGCTGGCTGCTACTAACAGTGGGGGAGGAGGGGGTGGTCTGCGCCTGTATAACAGGGATACCCTGGTCTATGTGGGAACAGTGAAAGGTAAGATAGTGGTCCTCGCAGACTGCTGGCTGCTACTAACAGTGGGGGTGGAGGGGGTGGTCTGCGCCTGTATAACAGGGATACCCTGGCCTATGTGGGAACAGTGAAAGGTAAGATAGTGCTCATCACAGACTGCTGGCTGCTACTAACAGTGGGGGTGGAGGGGGCAGTCTGCGCCTGTATAACAGGGATACCCTGGCCTATGTGGGAACAGTGAAAGGTAAGATAGTGGTCATCACAGACTGCTGGCTGCTACTAACAGTGGGGGTGGAGGGGGTGGTCTGCGCCTGTATAACAGGGATACCCTGGCCTATGTGGGAACAGTGAAAGGTAAGATAGTGGTCCTCACAGACTGCTGGCTGCTACTAACAGTGGGGGTGGAGGGGGTGGTCTGCGCCTGTATAACAGGGATACCCTGGCCTATGTGGGAACAGTGAAAGGTAAGATAGTGCTCATCACAGACTGCTGGCTGCTACTAACAGTGGGGGTGGAGGGGGCAGTCTGCGCCTGTATAACAGGGATACCCTGGCCTATGTGGGAACAGTGAAAGGTAAGATAGTGGTCATCACAGACTGCTGGCTGCTACTAACAGTGGGGGAGGAGGGGGTGGTCTGCGCCTGTATAACAGGGATACCCTGGCCTATGTGGGAACAGTGAAAGGTAAGATAGTGCTCATCACAGACTGCTGGCTGCTACTAACACTGGGGGTGGAGGGGGTGGTCTGCGCCTGTATAACAGGGATACCCTGGCCTATGTGGGAACAGTGAAAGGTAAGATAGTGGTCATCACAGACTGCTGGCTGCTACTAACAGTGGGGGAGGAGGGGGTGGTCTGCGCCTGTATAACAGGGATACCCTGGCCTATGTGGGAACAGTGAAAGGTAAGATAGTGGTCATCACAGACTGCTGGCTGCTACTAACAGTGGGGGTGGAGGGGGCAGTCTGCGCCTGTATAACAGGGATACCCTGGCCTATGTGGGAACAGTGAAAGGTAAGATAGTGGTCCTCGCAGACTGCTGGCTGCTACTAACAGTGGGGGTGGAGGGGGTGGTCTGCGCCTGTATAACAGGGATACCCTGGCCTATGTGGGAACAGTGAAAGGTAAGATAGTGCTCATCACAGACTGCTGGCTGCTACTAACAGTGGGGGTGGAGGGGGCAGTCTGCGCCTGTATAACAGGGATACCCTGGCCTATGTGGGAACAGTGAAAGGTAAGATAGTGGTCATCACAGACTGCTGGCTGCTACTAACAGTGGGGGTGGAGGGGGTGGTCTGCGCCTGTATAACAGGGATACCCTGGCCTATGTGGGAACAGTGAAAGGTAAGATAGTGGTCCTCACAGACTGCTGGCTGCTACTAACAGTGGGGGTGGAGGGGGTGGTCTGCGCCTGTATAACAGGGATACCCTGGCCTATGTGGGAACAGTGAAAGGTAAGATAGTGGTCCTCACAGACTGCTGGCTGCTACTAACAGTGGGGGTGGAGGGGGCAGTCTGCGCCTGTATAACAGGGATACCCTGGCCTATGTGGGAACAGTGAAAGGTAAGATAGTGGTCATCACAGACTGCTGGCTGCTACTAACAGTGGGGGTGGAGGGGGTGGTCTGCGCCTGTATAACAGGGATACCCTGGCCTATGTGGGAACAGTGAAAGGTAAGATAGTGGTCCTCACAGACTGCTGGCTGCTACTAACAGTGGGGGTGGAGGGGGTGGTCTGCGCCTGTATAACAGGGATACCCTGGCCTATGTGGGAACAGTGAAAGGTAAGATAGTGGTCCTCACAGACTGCTGGCTGCTACTAACAGTGGGGGTGGAGGGGGCAGTCTGCGCCTGTATAACAGGGATACCCTGGCCTATGTGGGAACAGTGAAAGGTAAGATAGTGGTCATCACAGACTGCTGGCTGCTACTAACAGTGGGGGTGGAGGGGGTGGTCTGCGCCTGTATAACAGGGATACCCTGGCCTATGTGGGAACAGTGAAAGGTAAGATAGTGGTCCTCACAGACTGCTGGCTGCTACTAACAGTGGGGGTGGAGGGGGCAGTCTGCGCCTGTATAACAGGGATACCCTGGTCTATGTGGGAACAGTGAAAGGTAAGATAGTGGTCATCACAGACTGCTGGCTGCTACTAACAGTGGGGGAGGAGGGGGTGGTCTGCGCCTGTATAACAGGGATACCCTGGCCTATGTGGGAACAGTGAAAGGTAAGATAGTGCTCATCACAGACTGCTGGCTGCTACTAACAGTGGGGGTGGAGGGGGCAGTCTGCGCCTGTATAACAGGGATACCCTGGCCTATGTGGGAACAGTGAAAGGTAAGATAGTGGTCATCACAGACTGCTGGCTGCTACTAACAGTGGGGGTGGAGGGGGTGGTCTGCGCCTGTATAACAGGGATACCCTGGCCTATGTGGGAACAGTGAAAGGTAAGATAGTGGTCCTCACAGACTGCTGGCTGCTACTAACAGTGGGGGTGGAGGGGGTGGTCTGCGCCTGTATAACAGGGATACCCTGGCCTATGTGGGAACAGTGAAAGGTAAGATAGTGCTCATCACAGACTGCTGGCTGCTACTAACAGTGGGGGTGGAGGGGGCAGTCTGCGCCTGTATAACAGGGATACCCTGGCCTATGTGGGAACAGTGAAAGGTAAGATAGTGGTCCTCGCAGACTGCTGGCTGCTACTAACAGTGGGGGTGGAGGGGGTGGTCTGCGCCTGTATAACAGGGATACCCTGGCCTATGTGGGAACAGTGAAAGGTAAGATAGTGGTCATCACAGACTGCTGGCTGCTACTAACAGTGGGGGTGGAGGGGGTGGTCTGCGCCTGTATAACAGGGATACCCTGGCCTATGTGGGAACAGTGAAAGGTAAGGTAGTGGTCCTCACAGACTGCTGGCTGCTACTAACAGTGGGGGTGGAGGGGGTGGTCTGCGCCTGTATAACAGGGATACCCTGGCCTATGTGGGAACAGTGAAAGGTAAGATAGTGCTCATCACAGACTGCTGGCTGCTACTAACAGTGGGGGTGGAGGGGGTGGTCTGCGCCTGTATAACAGGGATACCCTGGCCTATGTGGGAACAGTGAAAGGTAAGATAGTGCTCATCACAGACTGCTGGCTGCTACTAACAGTGGGGGTGGAGGGGGCAGTCTGCGCCTGTATAACAGGGATACCCTGGCCTATGTGGGAACAGTGAAAGGTAAGATAGTGGTCATCACAGACTGCTGGCTGCTACTAACAGTGGGGGTTGAGGGGGTGGTCTGCGCCTGTATAACAGGGATACCCTGGCCTATGTGGGAACAGTGAAAGGTAAGATAGTGGTCCTCACAGACTGCTGGCTGCTACTAACAGTGGGGGTGGAGGGGGTGGTCTGCGCCTGTATAACAGGGATACCCTGGCCTATGTGGGAACAGTGAAAGGTAAGGTAGTGGTCATCACAGACTGCTGGCTGCTACTAACAGTGGGGGAGGAGGGGGTGGTCTGCGCCTGTATAACACGGATACCCTGGCCTATGTGGGAACAGTGAAAGGTAAGGTAGTGGTCATCACAGACTGCTGGCTGCTACTAACAGTGGGGGTGGAGGGGGCAGTCTGCGCCTGTATAACAGGGATACCCTGGTCTATGTGGGAACAGTGAAAGGTAAGATAGTGGTCCTCGCAGACTGCTGGCTGCTACTAACAGTGGGGGAGGAGGGGGTGGTCTGCGCCTGTATAACAGGGATACCCTGGCCTATGTGGGAACAGTGAAAGGTAAGATAGTGGTCATCACAGACTGCTGGCTGCTACTAACAGTGGGGGAGGAGGGGGTGGTCTGCGCCTGTATAACAGGGATACCCTGGCCTATGTGGGAACAGTGAAAGGTAAGATAGTGGTCATCACAGACTGCTGGCTGCTACTAACAGTGGGGGAGGAGGGGGTGGTCTGCGCCTGTATAACAGGGATACCCTGGCCTATGTGGGAACAGTGAAAGGTAAGATAGTGCTCATCACAGACTGCTGGCTGCTACTAACAGTGGGGGAGGAGGGGGCGGTCTGCGCCTGTATAACAGGGATACCCTGGCCTATGTGGGAACAGTGAAAGGTAAGATAGTGCTCATCACAGACTGCTGGCTGCTACTAACAGTGGGGAAGGAGGGGGCGGTCTGCGCCTGTATAACAGGGATACCCTGGCCTATGTGGGAACAGTGAAAGGTAAGATAGTGGTCATCACAGACTGCTGGCTGCTACTAACAGTGGGGGTGGAGGGGGTGGTCTGCGCCTGTATAACAGGGACACCCTGGCCTATGTGGGAACAGTGAAAGGTAAGATAGTGCTCATCACAGACTGCTGGCTGCTACTAACACTGGGGGTGGAGGGGGTGGTCTGCGCCTGTATAACAGGGATACCCTGGCCTATGTGGGAACAGTGAAAGGTAAGATAGTGGTCATCACAGACTGCTGGCTGCTACTAACAGTGGGGGAGGAGGGGGTGGTCTGCGCCTGTATAACAGGGATACCCTGGCCTATGTGGGAACAGTGAAAGGTAAGATAGTGGTCATCACAGACTGCTGGCTGCTACTAAAAGTGGGGGTGGAGGGGGTGGTCTGCGCCTGTATAACAGGGATACCCTGGCCTATGTGGGAACAGTGAAAGGTAAGATAGTGGTCCTCGCAGACTGCTGGCTGCTACTAACAGTGGGGGTGGAGGGGGTGGTCTGCGCCTGTATAACAGGGATACCCTGGCCTATGTGGGAACAGTGAAAGGTAAGATAGTGCTCATCACAGACTGCTGGCTGCTACTAACAGTGGGGGTGGAGGGGGCAGTCTGCGCCTGTATAACAGGGACACCCTGGCCTATGTGGGAACAGTGAAAGGTAAGATAGTGGTCATCACAGACTGCTGGCTGCTACTAACAGTGGGGGAGGAGGGGGCAGTCTGCGCCTGTATAACAGGGATACCCTGGCCTATGTGGGAACAGTGAAAGGTAAGATAGTGGTCATCACAGACTGCTGGCTGCTACTAACAGTGGGGGAGGAGGGGGTGGTCTGCGCCTGTATAACAGGGATACCCTGGCCTATGTGGGAACAGTGAAAGGTAAGGTAGTAATTGGAGCCAAGCACTTCAGTCTTAGCCAGCAGGGATCTGGGTGTCTTAAAAAATCAACCCTCAGGACACCCAATTTTTTTGTGAGGAATTTCTAAAAACATCTATCTCAAGCCTATAATATATTTTTTTCATGTCCATATAAGTCCCATAACATTGTCTAAGGATATTCCCTTACAGAAAACGCCATCTCTTTACCACCATCCTGACATGTTTCCACCACCAAACCCGTGGCAGATGTGGGATGACGTTCCAATTCACATGTCTTGACCACTGGTCACCGGTAGACCAGTGGCAGGCATGTGGTGGTGCATTGCCACTACTCCACCACCTTATTACCCATATTAACCACAACGTGTGGTTAAAAACCACTAGCATATCCAACCACAGGTAGGGGTAAAGTAGGGGCATGAGCATGGTATTCAAAGGGTACACCGAGTTATGCTATTTGCCACATATAGATGGCAGCACTAGTTCATTTGTGACCAGGAGTGCTTTGGATTATGCCACTAGCCACATATAGATGGCTCCACCGGTTACAAATATGGACAGGGAGGGACGCCCCTATGGGTGAGCCAACAAACAGGGAAGGACGCCCCTATGGCTGATCCCTCTAGCATGGAGGGACACCCCTTTGGCTGAGCCAACTAGCAGGGAGGTACTCCCCTATGGCTGATCCCTCTAGCAAAGAGGGACGCACCTATGGGTGAGCCATTTAGCAGGGAGGGATGACCCTATGGCTGATCCCTCTAGCAAAGAGGGATGCCCTTATGGCTGATCCCTCAAGCAGGGAGGGATGCCCCTATGGCTGAGCCCTCTAGCAAGGAGGGACGCCCCTATGGGTGTGCCAACTAGCAAAGAGGGATGACCCTATGGCTGATCCCTCTAGCAAAGAGGGATGCCCCTATGGCTGATCCCTCAAGCAGGGAGGGATGCCCCTATGGTTGAGCCCTCTAGCAAGGAGGGACGCCCCTATGGGTAAGCCAACTAGCAAAGAGGGATGACCCTATGGCTGAGCCCTCTAGCAAGGAGGGATGCCCCTATAGCTGATCCCTCAAGCAGGGAGGGTTGCCCCTATGGCTGAGCCCTCTAACAAGGAGGGACGACCCTATGGCTGAGTCCTCTAGCAGGGAGGGATGCCCCTATGGGTAAGCCAACTAGCCAAGAGGGATGACCCTATGGCTGAGCCCTCTAGCAAGGAGGGACGCCCCTATGGCTGATCCCTCTAGCAGGGAGGGATGCCCCTATGGGTGAGCCCTCTAGCAGGGAGGGACGCCCCTATGGCTGTGCCCTCTAGCAGGGAGGGATGCCCCTATAGCTGATCCCTCTAACATGTTGGGATGGACACTCTTTAGTACTCACAATACAGTTAGTACTCTTTTGATAGTATTCAGCGAGTACTTTTTAATGAATTCCAACATGGCTATGTTCAGATGTTTTTTAAAAATCTCTGCATCCTTGTGCTTTGGGTGAAATTAGCCTCAGCATTGAAAGGATTGATCCATTAATGTCTCTAGGTTGTTAGGCATTCCAACTATTTTGGTAATATCTTTGAAACCAGAAAAACCTGTGGAAAATATTTGAAGGGGAGATGTCGGTTAGAATCCCACCCATAATGATACATGAAATATATCACAAATTTATGCCTAAATTAAGTTATTTAGGCCAAAATAAAGTCATCTAGGCCAAAATATCCAGAGGTTCAGACAACACCTGTCAGGTGAAGGGATGGACACAATAGGGGTTTCTGATCTGGCGCATCAGCGTAAGGTCACGAGGGAACAAGGACAAATCAGGGCTCTGGTATCATTTACGTTACAGAGAAACATGTGTGCCATCATCATCTGAACATGTGCAGAGCACAAATTTTGGGCTACTGGTTGAGGCTAGCCTGTTCAGGTTGACCGGCTTGTTTCATATCCACTTGTTTTTATTTATCTAAGATGTAAACTGATACAAGAGCCCTCATGGTCTTTGTTTCTTAATGACATCACAGCAGAGAAATACATCCCCTTGATCCGCAACCCCATAGGCACAGCATGCTAGTACCAACGGTATGTGCGCCTCGGGTTACGCAGTGTAACCTGGGGAAGTATTGGTCACGTGATTGGTTTCGCGGCAATTTCAGTCTGACCCAGGGCCTGTGAAACCAGCAGGCAGCCAATCCTGGGGTACACATGTTATCTATTACTCATAGTGGTGTGAGGCAGCGAAATTTGATGACGCATGCACAGTGCCCACTCCCTGTCTACTACTCCCAGATCACAGTAAGACTAGATTTGGCAAGATTATCCAGGGTCCAGTGTCCATGGCTGTATTATGGGTCTAAGGTAATTAGTATGTGGTGATCAATCCATGTTTTATTCATCTAAGACAAAATTACCATGAAAACAGGTAATATTGGTACATTTCTTGATGTTTACCTGTAGCAGTTTCAGTCAATACCCTCAAAGAATACTTGTGGGACGTTTGCAGTTTCTACTCAAGTATAATTTTTTAGAGTCAGATTCAAGAAGTTATCCCTATCTGAAAATGGTGTACAGCCTGATGTCCACCCTCAGTCATTGGTATCCCCCAAGGGGAAGTCAGACAGGTCACTACCTGACCTGTCTGTTGCACCCTGCTGGGAGGAAGCAGGAAATTGGATTACTTACCTGATAAGCACAAGACAGGGTTGGTGCCAGGTGCCTGACCTAGATTCTAGGCTGACCAGAGTAGACAATTCAAACCTCACACAAACATTCTTTAAAGGTTATTGATTATAACTGCTTTAAGTAAATTAAGCTTATGGAATGTACCAATAGTGCCTGATTTTAGAGAAATTTTATTGAAAGATGACAGAAATGGGATATTCTCATTTGGCATATTTTTCTCTGCAGCAATGTATATATTTTTGGAAAATCTAGTTCTTAGTGCCATGGTGTTTATGATGATGATAATGATAAAGTTGACCTCTAGACCTTTAAGCTATTCATGATGATGATAATGGTAATAAAATTGACCTCTATACCTTGGCTATATAGTCATGATGATAATGATGATAATAAAATTGACTTCTACACCTTAGCTATATTCATGATGATGATGATGATGATGATGATGATGATTATAATAAAATTGACCTCTACACCTTAGCTATATTCATGATGATGTTGATGATGACAATGATAAAATGGACTTCTGCACCTTAGGTACATTCACGATGATGATGATGATAAAATTGACTTATACACCTTGGCTAGATCCATGCTGATGACGATAAATTTGACCTCTACACCTTTGATAACTATATTCATGATGATGATGATGATGATGATAAAATTGACGTATACACCTTGGCTATATCCATGCTGATGACGATAAATTTGACCTTTACATCTTCGATAGCTATATTCATGATGATGATGATGATGATAAAATTGACTTCTACACCTTGGCTATATTCATGATGACGATGATGATATCGACGATGATGATGACGATGATAAAATTGACTTCTGCACCTTAGCTATATTTACGATGATGATGACAATACCGATTGATGATGACGATGATAAAATTGACTTCTTCACCTTAGCTATAGCCATAATGATAATGACAATAATAAAATGGACTTCTACATTGTAAGGCCAAGTCACACTATGGTCCGACTATCGCACGATTTTAAAATCGGCAGGGCGGACTTGAATTTTCACCTATCGGCTCCGTCTGAAAAGTCGGTACTGGGTTAAGATTGTGTATGCCGACTTTTTAGACGGAGCCGATAGGTGAAAAAATTGAGTCCGACCTGCCGATTTTAAAATCGTGCGATAGTCGGACCCTAGTGTGACTGGGCCTGTAGCTATATTTATTATGATGATGAGGATGATGATGACAGAGATAAAATTTACTTCCACGCTATAGCTATATTCACAATGATGATGATAATACTCAGCGAGAGCTATCCGAATACCAACATGGCAGGGTTTAACTGGGTTAAGATCGTATATGCCAACTTTTTAGACGGAGCCGATAGTTGAAAAAATTGAGTCCGACCTGCCTATTTTAAAATCGTGCGATAGTCGGACCCTAGTGTGACTGGGCCTGTAGCTATATTCATTATGATGATGATGATGGTGATGATGATGATGACAGAGATAAAATTTACGTCCACGCTATATCTATATTCACAATGATGATGATAATACTCAGCGAGAGCTATCCGAATACCAACATGACAGGGTTTAAATGGTTTTCAAAAATCTTTGAGTCATTGCGCTTTGAACAAAAGTAGCCTCAACATTGCTGATATGTTGTTGAATAAAGTATATTTTGAATGATATTGAAGGAAAAACGTTACTTAGATCCTAACCTAGCTCTTTTGAAATATTTCAAATAAATTTGTCTATAATCAGATGTTATGGGGTGAAAGCTTCATTCACCCTTCCAATGCTGAGGTTACTTTCATCCAAAGGACAAGGATGCAAAGATTTTTGAAAACCATCTAAACCCTGTCATGTTGGTATTCATTGGATAGCTCTCACTGAGTACTCTCAGAAGAATACCCATGTGACAGGGTTTCAGTTATTTTAAAAGTTTTTTTGCATCATTTTTGTTTTGGGCAAATTAGCCTGCCGCAGCATAAGGGTTATACCTGTACCAACCAAAAAGACCTGACTTGGTCGTTGAAATCATTCTTCTTAACCCATTTATGCCTGTAGCCCCAAAAACTGCATGGCTATTTTGGTGATAATCTCTTTAACAAAATCACTTATCGTGAAATATCTGAAGGAGAAATTTGAGCAGAAAACAAAAAGCAATGTTCTGCAAATATTTAAGTAATAAAGTTAATTGTATCATTACCTACAACTTTCAAATACATTTTAAAAATTAATGCCTCATCCTCAGGTCATGTTGAAAGTGTCGGAGCAATTGACATCACAACTCTAAGCATGGATAAGTCAAAACAATATGTATCTGGAGTGAATAAATAATCTGACAACATTTGACATAACTAATAAGATAAATTGAGAATTATTTGAAGAGCACTAGTTAAACTAAACACAAATAATAACTCTCAGTCAATTACCTTAAGTACTAAATATTAACCTTTCCAATGCTGAGGCTATACAAACGTCCAAAGAACAAAAATGCAAAGATTTTTTGAAAACCATCTAAACCCTGTCATGTTGGTATTCATGGGATTGCTCTTGCTGAGTACCCATATGCCAGGTTTCCATTACAGGATATAATCAAATAGATAACCGTCTCTGGGACGGTAACAGGCTATGCATCCTGTCATTCGCTCTCCCCAGAGAACGCTACCCACCTGGCAGGTACTGGCATGCAGGTCCTTATCTATATGGGTCAAATGCGGCCAGCTAGTAGCAGTGTAGGAGGGAGTGTTGATGCAAGATTTAGACAGTCATACAGATTTCACTTGCAGCAGAAAATTGAGTATAAAAGCGGTTTTAATGGAAATGACAACAAAAAAGTGGTTTATTTAGGTTAGGAAGTATATGATACTCCGGCGTGCAGCTTAATATAGGAGTTTTAGCGAGCTCTTGAGGGTTGAAAGTTGTAACTAGTGACTTTAAAAAGTTTATGATGATGATAATGATAAAGTTGACCTCTAGACCTTTAAGCTATTCATGATGATGATAATGATAATAAAATTGACATCTTTACCTTGGCTATATAGTCATGATGATGATGATGATAATAAAATTGACTTCTACACCTTAGCTATATTCATGATGATGATGATGATGATGATAATAAAATTGACCTCTACACCTTAGCTATATTCATGATGATGATGATGATGTTGATGATGACAATGATAAAATGGACTTCTGCACCTTAACTATATTGACGATGATGATGATGATAAAATTGACTTATACACCACGGAAGTGGCTATATCCATGCTGATGACGATAAATTTAACCTCTACACCTTTGATAGCTATATTCATGATGATGATGATGATGATAAAATTGACATATACACCTTGGCTATATCCATGCTGATGATGATAAATTTGACCTCTACACCTTTGATAGCTATATTCATGATGATGATGATGATGATTAAATTGACGTATACACCTTGGCTATATCCATGCTGATGACGATAAATTTGACCTCTACACCTTTGATAGCTATATTCATGATGATGATGATGATGATAAAATTGACTTCTACATCTTGGCTATATTCATGATGACGATGATGATATCGATTGATGATGACGATGATAAAATTGACTTCTTCACCTAAGCTATAGCCATGATGATGATGATGATGACAATAATAAAATTGACTTCTACATTGTAAGGCCCAGTCACACTAGGGTCCGACTATCGCACAAGGCCGACTCGATTTTTCACCTATCGGCTCCGTCTAAAAAGTCTGTACTGGGTTAAGATTGTATATGCCGACTTTTTAGATGGAGTCGATAGGTGAAAAAATCGAGTCCGACCTGCCGATTTTTAAATCGTGCGATAGTCGGACCCTTAGTGTGACTGGGCCTGTAGCTATATTCATTATGATAATGATGATGATGCTGACAGATAAAATTTACTTCCACGCTATATCTATATTCACAATGATGATGATAATACTCAGCGAGAGCTATCCGAATACCAACATGACAGGGTTTAACTGGACCCACTTCGGCATCAGACGTGCTGTACGGTAGCACGTCGTCCGTAGGACATTCATAGATTCAGCATGCTGCCACTCGCCAAGTTGGCAATATACTAGGTGTATAGGGAAAAGTGCCAGAACAAAATTCTTTGTAATAACGGTTTATGGCAGCGAGTTTATTGATGAAACTGAGCGGCCAAAAAATCAAGTGATGCGTGCGATTGAAACATTGTCTGAAGCTTATATATGGGAAATTTTTTGGCATATTTTCGCGCCCGTGTTCTTTTAGCTAATATGTCGAAAAAGGGGAACGACTTTACGGTAATTCCGCGAATAGCGAAACAGCGAAATATGTATAGGACGTACACCTACGGTATACTATTATACTACGGAGATGCCTCATTCTAAGAATATCGCTAAACTGGCCATAAGTTCTTAAATCATGGTACGTGTGTGTTATGAATTGTTCAATTGATATTGTGCACGTACGTTGGCATACCCTTCAGCATTCAACAATCCAAAATCAGGATATTTCACTTATCAGGCGATTTACTATACTGCGAGGTCTTTTGGTTTCATTTTGTTTAGTTCCAATTCTGGGAGGGGCCAGGTTAGTACTTTTGCTTAAGGAACGGGCCTTTAGAGTTGGTAATCATGGAAACATATGTTAATAGGATAACTTTAATTTTAGCAGATCACAATTGCTGCATGATAATATACACACAGTTTTCAAAAACATGCAGATAGCTTTGGAACTGAAAATGTCTTCATCAACAACATTTACATTGTGTGATCTTTCCAGACATTGTGTGATCTTTCAAGATCAAATACTTACTATGTTCAGCATATTATGAAATTCTTGGCTCTTGGCTAGAAAATAAATTTATTCTTGAGGAATGGTGGATGATTTTTGAAAGTTGGCAAATCAGTAGCTAATCTGAAGATTTCTGACCAAGTTATATAATTCATACCTGTTAACATTCAACCATCCAAAATCAGGAGATTTTATGCGGTTCCAATCCTGGCCACCAGGGGTCAGATTAGTTTATTAGTTTAGGAGTGGGCTATTATATTTTACAGGTGTTGGCAAATTGATAACCATACAAGTATGATTATGAAATAACTTTAATTTTATGTAGCAGATCACATATGCAGCATGATGACAAATTCCCAGTTATGAGAAACACACAGACATTGCTTTTGAACTGAATACATCATAATAGTCCATGACCCAGAGGTGGTCAGTATCATATTGGGGGGGGGGGGGGGGGGGCAAATTTCGGTTAATGTTTTTGAATTCCCCATATTCTCACCTTTATGGTATTTCAGTAACAAATATTTTCCAAATCAGACCTTTTTTTCCCAGGTGAACAATAAAATAGCTTTAAATATTTACACAATCACTAATTTGCTTTTACTCACTACCCATATTCCTCATATTTCATAACTATTGCATCTCTATCCATTCCCCTTGAGATATGGATTCGTGCGCCGGCCTACATATTTTGGCGCACGGATCCATTCATCTACCATACCTGCCTAACCTCTGCGCTGTGTTGCGCCCAGCGCACTAGCTTCATACTACTTTCCATTCCTTTCATTTCCACTCCTATCACCTTGTATCGGACTTTCTCTGGGTTAAGATCGTATATGCCGACTTTTTAGACGGAGCCGATAGGTGAAAAAATCGAATCAAATCAAAAACATATGTATCTGGAGTGAATAAATAATCTGACAACATTTGACATAACTAATAAGATAAATTGAGAATTATTTGAAGAGCACTAGTTAAACTAAACACGAACAGTAACTCTCAGTCAATTACCTTAAGTACTAAATATCAACCTTTCCAATGCTGAGGCTATACTATCGTCCAAAGAACAAGAATGCAAAGATTTTTTGAAAACCATCTAAACCCTGTCATGTTGGTATTCATGGGATTGCTCTTGCTGAGTACCCATATGCCAGGTTTCCATTACAGGAAATAAGCAAATAGATAACCGTCCCTGGGACGGTAACAGGCTATGCATCCTGTCATTCGCACTCCCCAGAGAACGCTACCCACCTGGCAGGTACTGGCATGCAGGTCCTTATCTATATGGGTCAAATGCGGCCAGCTAGTAGCAGTGTAGGAGGGAGTGTTGACGCAAGATTTAGACTTTACAGATTTCACTTGCAGCAGAATATTGAGAATTAAAGCGGTTTTAATGGAAATGACAACAAAAAAAGTGGTGTATTTAGGTAAGGAAGTTAGGTTAGGAAGACCTCTACACTTTCCGGCGTGCAGCTTAATATGGGAGTTTTAGCGTGCTCTTGAGGGTTGAAAGTTGTAACTAGTGACTCTAAAAAGTTTATGATGATGATAATGATAAAGTTGACCTCTAGACCTTTCAGCTATTCATGATGATGATAATGATTATAAAATTGACCTCTTTACCTTGGCTATATAGTCATGATGATGATGATGATGATAATAAAATTGACTTCTACACCTTAGCTATATTCATGATGATGATGATGATGATGATACTAAAATTGACCTCTACACCTTAGCTATATTCATGATGATGATGATGTTGATGATGACAATGATAAAATGGACTTCTGCACCTTAACTATATTGACGATGATAAAATTGACTTATACACCTTGGCTATATCCATGCTGATGACGATAAATTTGACCTCTACACCTTTGAAAGCTATATTCATGATGATGATGATGATGATAAAATTGACTTCTACATCTTGGCTATATTCATGATGACGATGATGATATCGATTGATGATGACGATGATAAAATTGACTTCTTTACCTTAGCTATAGCCATGATGATGATGATGATGACAATTATAAAATTGACTTCTACATTGTAAGGCCCAGTCACACTAGGGTACGACTATCACACAGGGCGGACTCGATTTTTCACCTATCGGCTCCGTCTTAAAAGTCTGTACTGGGTTAAGATTGTGTATGCCGACTTTTTAGATGGAGCCGATAGGTGAAAAAATCGAGTCCGACCTGCCGATTTTTAAATCGTGCGTTAGTCGGACCCTAGTGTGACTGGGCCTGTAGCTATATTCATTATGATGATGATGATGATGATGCTGACAGATAAAATTGACTTCCACGCTATAGCTGTATTCACAATGATGATGATAATACTCAGCGAGAGCTATCCGAATACCAACATGACAGGGTTTAACTTGGTTAAGATCGTATATGCCGACTTTTTAGACGGAGCCAATAGGTGAAAAAATCGAGTCCGACCTGCCTATTTTAAAATCGTGTGTTAGTCTGACCCTAGTGTGACTGGGCCTGTAGCTATATTCGTTATGATGATGATGATGACAGAGATAAAATTTACTTCCACGCTATATCTATATTCACAATGATGATGATAATACTCAGCGAGAGCTATCCGAATACCAACATGACAGGGTTTAAATGGTTTTCAAAAATCTTTGAGTCATTGCGCTTTGAACAAAAGTAGCCTCAGCATTGCTGATATCTTGTTGAATAAAGTATATTTTGAATGATATTGAAGGAAAAACGTTAATTAGATCCCAACCTAGCTCTTTTGAAATATTTCAAATAAATTTGTCTATAATCAGATGTTATGGGGTGAAAGCTTCATTCACCCTTCCAATGCTGAGGTTACTTTCATCCAAAGGACAAGGATGCAAAGATTTTTGAAAACCATCTAAACCCTGTCATGTTGGTATTCATTGGATGGCTCTCACTGAGTACTCTCAGAAGAATACCCATGTGACAGGGTTTCAGTTATTTTAAAAGTTTTTTTGCATCATTTTTGTTTTGGGCAAATTAGCCTGCCGCAGCATAAGGGTTATACCTGTACCAACCAAAAAGACCTGACTTGGTCGTTGAAATCATTCTTCTTAACCCATTTATGCCTGTAGCCCCAAAAACTGCATGGCTATTTTGGTGATAATCTCTCTAACAAAATCACTTATCGTGAAATATCTGAAGGAGAAATTTGAGCAGAAAACAATAAGCACTGATCTTCAAATATTTAAGTAAAAAAGTTAATTGTACCGTTACCTACAACATCAAATACATTTCAAAATTAATGCCTCATCCTCAGGTCATGTTGAAAGTGTCGGAGCAATTGACATCACAACTCTAAGCATGGATAAGTCAAAACAATATGTATCTGGAGTGAATAAATAATCTGACAACATTTGACATAACTAATAAGATAAATTGAGAATTATTTGAAGAGCACTAGTTAAACTAAACACGAACAATAACTCTCAGTCAATTACCTTAAGTACTAACTATCAACCTTTCCAATGCTGAGGCTATGCTATTGGTCAAAGAACAAGAATGCAAAGATTTTTTGAAAACCATCTAAACCCTGTCATGTTGGTATTCATGGGATTGCTCTTGCTGAGTACCCATATGCCAGGTTTCCATTACAGGATATAAGCAAATAGATAACCGTTCCTGGGACGGTAACAGGCTATGCATCCTGTCATTCGCTCTCCCCAGAGAACGTTACCCACCTGGCAGGTACTGGCATGCAGGTCCTTATCTATATGGGTCAAATGCGGCCAGCTAGTAGCAGTGTAGGAGGGAGTGTTGACGCAAGATTAGTCATACAGATTTCCACTTGCAGCAGCACATTGAGTATAAAAGCGGTTTTAATGGAAATGACCACAAAAAAGTGGTGTATTTAGGTTAGGAAGTATATGATACTCCGGCGTGCAGCTTAATATAGGAGTTTTAGCGTGCTCTTGAGGGTTGAAAGTTGTAACTATAGTGACTTTAAAAAATTCTATGTGACCATTTCCTGTCATGTCAGCCCTATTTAAGCTATTTGTGTCATTTTGTATTGGCAAAATTATAGCCATCAGCAGCATGTGTTAAGGAAATTTAAAGTATCATGGGTCCAGAAATCACTTATCAAGGAGATCTACAGGCATGAAAGGGTTAATTATGGGGAAACATGTATGGCTTATAAGAATTCAATTTGTTGTGGTCTGACAGTGGCTTAGGTTATTCACCTTCTTTACTCTAATCAAAATAACCCCCAGTCTTGCAAATTCAATACCAGCAGCTACTTCAAACTTAGGCCTAAATCTATCAACTACTACTGCTACTACTAATGATAATAATGATAATGACAATAATACTAAAAATGAAAATGATAAGCACAGTGAGACAGTGCCTGCTGGTGCAGGAGCCTGACCTAGATTCTGCTGGGGTAAAACAGGAAATCAGTTTATTTTTAAAATATCTACACTATCTGCCCTAATGGACCAATCAGAACAGGTCCTGCCTACCATGTGACCAAGCTGTGGGGTAGTTTTTATACACTCATACTTACATCATTGATGAAGCAGCATCTCCAGGCTGATCACCACCATTTTGACCTGCCCTAAGGATGTTCTAGGATGGATGAACTTCTCAGATGCAGGTATGTACTAACCATTATTTCAGGACTTAGTTAAGGAAAATCTTTAAAATGACAAAAGCCTGACTTACATGGTAATCTATATCTTACATTTTCTTCTACATTAACATGTTCAAACATAAAATACGTAACCTAATTAGGTTCAGGTACTTCATTATAGGTAATTCAATCATGAAATATTAGTTTATATATAAAACACTTATCAATACATATTCATTTCATTACATAATGTTATTTATTCTGTATTAAACATGCATTTAGTGGTCAATACTATTACCTTTTTGCATATCAATTTAAATGTTACACCTGATAAAATACATACCCAGATATTAGTATGAAATGATAGGGTGGGCCCTAAGATTATGGACTTTTGTTGCAGAGTTTGCATTTCACCACTGGTGGCGGCATTTAGATGATGGTTGAATGGGAAATGAGAGTGACTACCAACAACAGGGGAAACAATTACTCAGGTGAGTGTTTTGTATGTACTGTCTTTGTCTAGTCTAACACCATGCCTTTATCAGAAGATGACCATAGTTCCGAAGTATATGTTTTATCAGAAATATACAGAGTTGCTTGAATTATTCTAGGAATAGCATTTAAGGTATGATATACAACTTTAAATGTTAATGCTTCCTAAATAATCATTTGGGTATCTTGACCTAGATAAGGGGCACACATACAGCCAAGATTAGTGCAGGCCAACAGGATGCTTGACCCAGATAAGCACACAAAGACAAAAGGATGCTTAGGAAGATAATGGGTTAACTTAATCCTGAAGAATTGACCATTAACAGAGGGCTGTTTCTCTGCTGGGGCTGCCATGATGCATGGGTGGTCCAAGCATAATAAATCACCTACTCTTGTCTCGCCTAACTTTGAAAGGATTCATGCTTATTGTTATCATATATATACAGTGAGCATTATAAGCAGAGCCCTCTTTCTCCTATAGCTGGGTGGTCTAAGCAGTCAAAATCAACTACTCATGTCTCTCATAACTATGAAGGATCTCCATGGGAATAAATATGATATAGTGATCCCTATTATCAGTGTGCGTAAATCTTGAAGGGCTGCCCCAATAGCTGGGTGATCAAAGCTTATCAAATATCATACTCACTCTCTCTGTCTCATCACTATAAATTATCTCCCGTTACATTCCTATTAATGTATGTTATATCAACAGTGACCCGTGGTTGGGACGTGGCAGAAACGTGTCTTGCCTGACCGGTGCACGTCTCTGCCACGCTCTGACCACGTCTTGACCAGGCAATTTTCCAGATACATATAGTTCCATAGCTAGAATGATAAGAGACAGAGCAACCTTGATTTGTTTCTGTATGAGTAGAGCACCTAGTCACTGTATCTAACTATGACAAGTCAACTGTACTCATTTCTGTTTGGGCTGCCCCAATAGCCCAGCCGTCTAACTATACTGAATCAATTCCTCGTCTGTCCTCACTATGAAAGGTTTCCCACTCCTACCCTGCTAACATTAATATAGTATATAGACAGTGAGCATTATAAGCCTAGCACTCTGTTGGGGCTGCCCCAATAGCTGGGTGGTCTAAGCAGTCAAATCCAACTACTCATGTCTCTCATCACTATGAATGATCTCCATGGGAATAAATATGTTATAGTGATCCCTATTATCAGAAACGTGTCTTGTCCGACTGGTACACGTCTCTGCCACGCTCTGACCGTCACCTGACCACGTCTCTGCCACGCTCTGACCACCACCTGACCACGTCCTGACCAGGCAATTTTCCAGATACATATAGTTCCATAGCTAGAATGATAAGAGACAGAGCAACCTTGATTTGTTTCTGTATGAGTAGAGTGTTGCCATGTTGGGTTTAGGTCAGTATAAAGTAGACAGAACAATCTCTTAGCTGTGTTGACTTCTCCCTGGTTTATTTCAGACTGACAATAGTTCAAATACAAAAGAGCGGGAAAAACAGTCACATGATAGCATACACAGAAAGTGATGATGTCACAGGCTCATACATATTCATGAGTGTGAAAATTACATATGCATGAAGTATCTGAATAGCTAACACCTCCCCTAATTTTCACAATTGTTAAGGTTAATTAACTGGTGAATTCGACTCCTAGACTGAGGTTTTGTAAATACATCTGCAACATTCCTAGCAGACGGGATGTAGAACAGACTGATGTTCCCTTGTTCCACCTCTTCTCTGACAAAATGATATTTTACATCAATATGCTTGGTTCTTTGATGCATGACAGGATTTTTGGCTAACAGAATTGTTCCCTGGTTATCAACACCTATTTCAACAGGTAGACAACTTTGACTATACAAATCACTGTACAGTCTAATCAAGTGAATAGCTTCTTGAACACACAGAGCTAAAGCCATGTACTCAGCTTCGCATGTTGATAATGCTACAGTTCTTTGTTTCTTACTTTTCCAAGACACATATCCTCCTGTTGCATTCATCTGGAAAATATAACCAGAGATACTGTGTCGATCGGAGGAACTTGCCCAATCCGCATCACAAAATCCTAATACTGTGCTGGTTTCATCAGATTTCACAAAGGATAGTCCATAGTGGATAGTACCCTTTATGTACCTCAAGACATCTTTAGCAACAGTTAAATCTTGTTTGGTTGGTTTAGACATTTTCTGGGCTAGTTTGGTAACAGTGTAACTCAAATCAGGACGTGTACAACACATGGCGTAAATAAGGCTGCCCACAATCTCCCTGTATTGCTCGGGATCATCCAATAAAGGAGACTCGTCAACATCCTTGTCCAAGCCGTTGTCACAGGGTTTAGTGCGAGGCTTACAGTTTTGCATGTTGAATTTTGTTAATATCTTCTCAAAGTACCTCCGCTGTGACACCCGTATACACTTCTCTGATTTTTCAAACTCAATAGCCAGAAACCATTTGAGAGGACCTAGATCTCTCATTTTGAATCTAGAGGCAAACCTTTTCTTTGTTTCCTCAAGTAAATCTTCAGTGCTGGCAGCGACCATAATATCATCCACCCAGAACAGAACATATACCACACCTTCAGGTCTGTGACAGACAAACAGACATGAGTCACTTTCTGACTGAACAAATCCATTTTCAGTCAGATGCTCCTTCAAGACAAAATTCCAATTTCGACCACTCTGTTTAAGACCATAAAGAGATTTATGCAACCGCCAAACTAAATGTGACCCTTCATTGATTTCAGAATAACCTTTGGGCTGCTCCATGTATATCTCAAAATCGAGTGGTGCATTTAAATATGCTGTTTTCACGTCAAGTTGATGTACTATTAAATCTTGATCTACACTTGCTTGCATGAGCATTCTAAGACTTGACATGTTAGCAGTTGGAGAAAATGTCTCCTCATAGTCAATACCACTCTGTTGAGTGAAACCTTTGGCTACGTATCTTGCTTTACATTTAGTTTCACCATTGGCATCCATTTTAGATGCATATACCCATTTTCCTTTAATGGCCTTCTTGTTCTCAGGTAATTCCATTACCTCAAATGTTTTGTTTTCAATGAGAGAACCAATTTCGTCATCCATTGCTTTGGACCATTCATCAGTATTCTCACATTGCATTGCTTCTTCATATGTTTCAGGTACAAAACCAACTCTGTAACAATAATCCACAGTAAACCCACATTCAGATTTATGTACATAATCTTCAAACCGCTGTGGAGGTATACCCCGGTTCTCCCGCTTTGGGTATCTATCTTGAGATGAGTCACTGATACTACTGTCACCCAATTTAGGTCCTGGTAAGACTGGTTTGACTTCACCCTTATCTTCTGTGGGTGGTGTGCCTCCAGATGCATTCTCATGTTCATCAGAACTAGAAACATTCACCTGTTGTTGATCATTTACATTCTTTGAGGGAATTTCAACATACATCTCAGGCTTGTGCACTTTGGTCACAGGCTTGTCCGTAAAACGAACAATTCTAACTCGTCTGATTTTGTTTTCATCAGGATAGTATACCAAGTATGCTGGACTCTCTCGGTCATGACCCACAAACACACACTGCTCTGCTCGAGCATCTAGTTTCTTATGTTGGGTGACATAAGCAAAACATGGACTTCCAAACTTATGCATGCTACTGATGTTGGGCTTAAGGCCTGTTACTGCCTCATATGGAGTCATCTTAATGCGAGGGTTGAAACAACGGTTCCTCACATAAGATGCATTCATAACAGCATATGTCCATAAATACTTTGGTAACCCAGATTCAAGTAACATACATCTGCCCATATCAAAAATGGACCTCCAGTGCCTCTCCACAGTACCATTTTGATGTGGAGATTCAGGGCTTGACATTTCATGTTTGATTTGTTTCTCTACCATGAGATCTCTAAATTCTTTACATATAAACTCACCACCATTGTCTGTCCGCATTCTCTTTACCTCCCCATATGGTGCTATGTCAGCCAAAAACTTCTTTG
The DNA here is from genome assembly GCA_963942565.1 of Maea johnstoni. NCBI lineage: Eukaryota > Metazoa > Annelida > Polychaeta > Spionida > Magelonidae > Maea > Maea johnstoni. The sequence goes on along the minus strand of OZ012688.1, from coordinate 4,601,677 downwards.
TGGCTCTGACAGCATCATCTTTACCTTTGAGAAAGTAAATGGTAGTCAAACCTGAATAGTCATCCACAAAACAAATAGCATATTTGTACCCCTCTTTTGCAGTAGGACTCACAGGTCCTGACAAATCACAATGAACAAATTCAAAAGGTTGTGTTGCTTTTTCATCAGGTAAACGGGATCTTTGATTTATCATTTTGCTTTTAATGCAAGTTTCACAGTCGGTCATTTCAGTGTCACTAATTTTCATACCTTCAGAAGCTCTTTCTAACTGCAACACATCTTTAACATTACAGTGACCCATGATTTCATGCCATTGTTGAAGAGGTCTTGTTGCACACTTTGACATATGAACACTGTTAAGGAAATAAAGTTGACCCTTTTTCACAATGTTAAATGTAGTACCATCTTTACATTTCAGCAAACCGTCATTTTTCCTGAATTCCACAGTTGAACCACGCTGAGTAGCACTTTGCACTGAAAATATGCTCTGTCTGAAACTTGGTACGAACAAAGCATTTTCAAGTACAGCATCATTGATATGTCCACTGCTATCTACAACCTGCACTCTTGCTCTCCCTTTACCCTGAGCCAGACCATTTACATAACTACCATCAGCAAGTACAATAAAGTGTTTATCTGGCTCGAATGAAGAATCAAAAGAGGAAAACAGGTTTTCATCATTCAGAATGTGTGTTGTAGCTCCAGTGTCGACTAGCAAAGAGTTCACAGTGTCACTATACTTGGGATCAACGGTCTCAACGGTCACCTTAAATAAATAAGTGTGTTCTTGATCTTCGCAGGTTTTAGCTGCATCCATATTTGTCTTCCTCCGACATTGCGATGTGTAATGAGTCTTACTCTTGCAATGCACGCACCATTTTCTGTACTGTTGAGGGCCACTCCCAATGTTTGATGTAGAAGATTGTTTGGCATTTCTACACTCATTCCTCTTATGTCCAAGCTGTCCACAGCCATAACATCTTATCTTCTGACTGCCCATAAACATCACATTGTCAGTGTTATTGTCCTTCTCACATACCTTCATAGTTTCTTCATGAGTCCTTAGTGCCTGCTTGAAACTGGTTAGTGTGTGAGGTTCCCGTCTTTGAGCAGTTACAGTGACAAAAGGCTGATATTCAGAAGGGAGTCCTTTCAATATCATAGCAACAACTAAATTGTCTGATACAGTCTCTCCTGCTTGTTTTAACATAGCTGCAGCCGTTTCAGCACGAAGCATATAGTCTGTAAGATCTTCCCCATCTTCTTTCTTCAGGGAGGTCAGTTCAGTGTACAGTCCAATAACACGAGTCTCACTTGAAGACAAATAATGTCCGCGCAGTATACTAAGGGCTTTCCTACCATCATCCTTAGCATCACGAAATATCAGTGTGAGGCTCTTGTCATCCAAACACAGCGTAAGTTCAGCAAAGGCTTCAGCATTCTTGCCAGCATCTAGGTTTTCAGCTGCCACTCCACCACTGTCAGCAGGCAGGATTGTATTCACAAGTTTCTGCAGCCTCATGTAGCCTAAAAACTTGATTTCCCACAACTCATAACCATCTTCTTTGCCATTGAACACTGGCCTAGACGTCCTGGGCCCATAACCTGTTGCCATGTTGGGTTTAGGTCAGTATAAAGTAGACAGAACAATCTCTTAGCTGTGTTGACTTCTCCCTGGTTTATTTCAGACTGACAATAGTTCAAATACAAAAGAGCGGGAAAAACAGTCACATGATAGCATACACAGAAAGTGATGATGTCACAGGCTCATACATATTCATGAGTGTGAAAATTACATATGCATGAAGTATCTGAATAGCTAACATAGAGCACCTAGTCACTGTATCTAACTATGACAAGTCAACTGTACTCATTTCTGTTTGGGCTGCCCCAATAGCCCAGCCGTCTAACTATACTGAATCAATTCCTCGTCTGTCCTCACTATGAAAGGTTTCCCACTCCTACCCTGCTAACATTAATATAGTATATAGACAGTGAGCATTATAAGCCTAGCACTGTTGGGGCTGCCCCAATAGCTGGGTGGTCTAAGCAGTCAAATCCAACTACTCATGTCTCTCATCACTATGAATGATCTCCATGGGAATAAATATGTTATAGTGATCCCTATTATCAGAAACGTGTCTTGCCCGACTGGTACACGTCTCTGCCACGCTCTGACCACCACCTGACCACGTCTCTGCCACGCTCTGACCACCACCTGACCACGTCCTGACCAGGCAATTTTCCAGATACATAGTTCCATAGCTAGAATGATAAGAGACAGAGCAACTTTGATTTGTTTCTGTATGAGTAGAGCACCTAGTCACTGTATCTAACTATGACAAGTCAACTGTACTCATTTCTGTTTGGGCTGCCCCAATAGCCCAGCCGTCTAACTATACTGAATCAATTCCTCGTCTGTCCTCACTATGAAAGGTTTCCCACTCCTACCCTGCTAACATTAATATAGTATATAGACAGTGAGCATTATAAGCCTAGCACTCTGTTGGGGCTGCCCCAATAGCTGGGTGGTCTAAGCAGTCAAATCCAACTACTCATGTCTCTCATCACTATGAATGATCTCCATGGGAATAAATATGTTATAGTGATCCCTATTATCAGAAACGTGTCTTGCCCAACTGGTACACGTCTCTGCCACGCTCTGACCACCACCTGACCACGTCTCTGCCACGCTCTGACCACCACCTGACCACGTCCTGACCAGGCAATTTTCCAGATACATATAGTTCCATAGCTAGAATGATAAGAGACAGAGCAACCTTGATTTGTTTCTGTATGAGTAGAGCACCTAGTCACTGTATCTAACTATGACAAGTCAACTGTATTCATTTCTGTTTGGGCTGCCCCAATAGCCCAGCCGTCTAACTATACTGAATCAATTCCTCGTCTGTCCTCACTATGAAAGGTTTCCCACTCGTACCCTGCTAACATTAATATAGTATATAGACAGTGAGCATTATAAGCCTAGCACTCTGTTGGGGCTGCCCCAATAGCTGGGTGGTCTAAGCAGTCAAATCCAACTACTCATATCTCTCATCACTATGAATGATCTCCATGGGAATAAATATGATATAGTGATCCCTATTATCAGAAACGTGTCTTGCCCGACTGGTACACGTCTCTGCCACGCTCTGACCGTCACCTGACCACGTCTCTGCCACGCTCTGACCACCACCTGACCACGTCCTGACCAGGCAATTTTCCAGATACATATAGTTCCATAGCTAGAATGATAAGAGACAGAGCAACCTTGATTTGTTTCTGTATGAGTAGAGCACCTAGTCACTGTATCTAACTATGACAAGTAAACTGTACTCATTTCTGTTTGGGCTGCCCCAATAGCCCAGCCGTCTAACTATACTGAATCAATTCCTCGTCTGTCCTCACTATGAAAGGTTTCCCACTCCTACCCTGCTAACATTAATATAGTATATAGACAGTGAGCATTATAAGCCTAGCACTCTGTTGGGGCTGCCCCAATAGCTGGGTGGTCTAAGCAGTCAAATCCAACTACTCATGTCTCTCATCACTATGAATGATCTCCATGGGAATAAATATGTTATAGTGATCCCTATTATCAGAAACGTGTCTTGCCCAACTGGTACACGTCTCTGCCACGCTCTGACCACCACCTGACCACGTCTCTGCCACGCTCTGACCACCACCTGACCACGTCCTGACCAGGCAATTTTCCAGATACATATAGTTCCATAGCTAGAATGATAAGAGACAGAGCAACCTTGATTTGTTTCTGTATGAGTAGAGCACCTAGTCACTGTATCTAACTATGACAAGTCAACTGTATTCATTTCTGTTTGGGCTGCCCCAATAGCCCAGCCGTCTAACTATACTGAATCAATTCCTCGTCTGTCCTCACTATGAAAGGTTTCCCACTCGTACCCTGCTAACATTAATATAGTATATAGACAGTGAGCATTATAAGCCTAGCACTCTGTTGGGGCTGCCCCAATAGCTGGGTGGTCTAAGCAGTCAAATCCAACTACTCATATCTCTCATCACTATGAATGATCTCCATGGGAATAAATATGATATAGTGATCCCTATTATCAGAAACGTGTCTTGCCCGACTGGTACACGTCTCTGCCACGCTCTGACCGTCACCTGACCACGTCTCTGCCACGCTCTGACCACCACCTGACCACGTCCTGACCAGGCAATTTTCCAGATACATATAGTTCCATAGCTAGAATGATAAGAGACAGAGCAACCTTGATTTGTTTCTGTATGAGTAGAGCACCTAGTCACTGTATCTAACTATGACAAGTAAACTGTACTCATTTCTGTTTGGGCTGCCCCAATAGCCCAGCCGTCTAACTATACTGAATCAATTCCTCGTCTTTCCTCACTATGAAAGGTTTCCCACTCCTACCCTGCTAACATTAATATAGTATATAGACAGTGAGCATTATAAGCCTAGCACTGTTGGGGCTGCCCCAATAGCTGGGTGGTCTAAGCAGTCAAATCCAACTACTCATGTCTCTCATCACTATGAATGATCTCCATGGGAATAAATATGTTATAGTGATCCCTATTATCAGAAACGTGTCTTGCCCGACTGGTACACGTCTCTGCCACGCTCTGACCACCACCTGACCACGTCTCTGCCACGCTCTGACCACCACCTGACCACGTCCTGACCAGGCAATTTTCCAGATACATAGTTCCATAGCTAGAATGATAAGAGACAGAGCAACCTTGATTTGTTTCTGTATGAGTAGAGCACCTAGTCACTGTATCTAACTATGACAAGTCAACTGTACTCATTTCTGTTTGGGCTGCCCCAATAGCCCAGCTGTCTAACTATACTGAATCAATTCCTCGTCTGTCCTCACTATGAAAGGTTTCCCACTCCTACCCTGCTAACATTAATATAGTATATAGACAGTGAGCATTATAAGCCTAGCACTCTGTTGGGGCTGCCCCAATAGCTGGGTGGTCTAAGCAGTGAAATCCAACTACTCATGTCTCTCATCACTATGAATGATCTCCATGGGAATAAATATGTTATAGTGATCCCTATTATCAGAAACGTGTCTTGCCCGACTGGTACACGTCTCTGCCACGCTCTGACCACCACCTGACCACGTCTCTGCCACGTCTCTGCCACGCTCTGACCACCACCTGACCACGTCTCTGCCACGCTCTGACCACCACCTGACCACGTCCTACCCAGGCAACTTTCCAGATACATAGTTTCATAGCTAGAATAATAAGGCACAGAGCAACCTAGATTTGTTTCTATATGAGCAGAGCACCTAGTCACTGTATCTAATTATGACAAGTCAACTGTACTCATCTCTGGGCTGCCCCAATAGCCTAGCCGTTTAACTATAATAAATCAATTCCTCTTGTCTGTCCCCACTAAGAAAGGTTTCTCTTCATGGTCTTAGCCAGCAGGGTGTCTGGCTGTCTTTTTGGACAGAAACCCTTAAAAAGCGCCCCTCAGGAGAACCCAAATTTATTTGTGAGGAATTGCTTTAAATGTACATCTCAAGCATATAATTGAATTTTTTCTTCTCTTTATTATCTCCATGACATTGTATAAGGATATCATGCCACATTTTGATGGGGCTGTCCCAAATAGCTGGCTGGCCAAAGCTTATGAAATCAACTACTCACTCCCTCTCCTTGCTGTAAAACATCTCCCTTTACTTCCTTATAATGCATGTTACATCAGCAGGGACCTGTGGTTGGGACGTGGCAGAAACGTGTCTTGCCCGACTGGTACACGTCTCTGCCACGCTCTGACCACCACCTGACCACGTCTCTACCATGCTCTGACCACCACCTGACCACGTCCTGACCAGGCAATTTTCCAGATACATATAGTTCCAGAACTAGAATGATAAGGGACACAGCAATCTTGATTTGTATCTATGTGACCATAGCACATAGACAAGTCAAGTGTACTCATTTCTGTTTGGGCTGCCCCAATAGCCTAGCCGTTAAACTATGCTGAATCAATTCCTCTTGCGTATCTATCACTAAGAAAAGTTTCTCTTATGGTCTTTGCCAACAGGGTGTCTGTATGTCTTTTTGGACATCTAAACCCTTAAAAAGGACCCCCCATTTTTATTTGTGAGGAATTGCTTAAAAAGTCCATCCATGGTCCTAGCCAGGGCGTCTGGGCGTGTTTTTGGACACCCAAACCCTTAGAAATCACCCCTCAGGTCACCCAATTTTTTTTGTGAGGAATATCTTAAAATGTCAATCTCAACCATATAATTTGATTTTTTTCATCTCCATGTAATTCCTATGACATTCTATAAGGATATCATGCCTTATTTGGATAAATTTAAACATGTTTATGGTTGAAATCTGAGAAAATTGTGGTACCCATTAAAAATTTGGATGCACAAAAATTTAACAATTGCCAATTTTAGGCACCCAGTTTCTAAATCCTGGCTAAGTCACTGCGTCCATCTCATGCAGTATAATTGAATATTGTCACCTCTTTGTAATTCCCAATTTCCCATGACATTGTATAAAGATATCATCATGCTATATAATGATTGGGCTGACCCAGATAGCTTTTTGGTCAAATCTTACTTAATCAACTACTCACTCCCTCTTTTCGCTGTGAAACACTTCCCTTCACTTCCTCATCAATGCATGTTATGTCGACAGTGACCCGTGGTTGGGATGTGGCAGAAACGTGTCTTGCCTGAGCGGTACACGTCTCTGCCACGCTCTGACCACGCCCTGACCAAGTACTGACCAGGCACCTTACCAGATACATATAGTTCCATAACTAGACTGATAAGGGACACAGCAACCTTGATTTGTTTCTATATGAGCAGAGCACCTAGTCACTGTATCCTTATATGACAAGTCAAGTGTGCTCATTTCTGTTTGGGCTGCCCCAATAGCCTAGCCGTTTAACTATACTGAATCAATTCTTCGTCTGTCCTCACTATAAAAGGTTTCCCACTATTACCCTGCAAATATTAATAGTATACAGACAGTGAGCATTATAAGCAGAGTGCTCTGATGGGGCTGCCCCATTAGCTGGGTGTTCTAAGCAGTTAACATCAACTACTCCTGTCTCTCATCACTATGAAGGGTCTCCCTATTACTCCCTGGGTATTAATATGATAAAGCGCTCCCTATTACCAGTGTGCTCCTTCTTTGATGGTGCTGCCCAGTTAGCTGGGTGGTCAAACCTTACTTTATCAACTACTCCCTCCCCCACCTTACTATATATGAATCTTATTAATACATGTCATATTGACAATGACCTGTGTTTGGGACGTGGCAGGGACGTGTCTTGCCTGCTAGGTACACGTCTCTGCCACGCTCTGACCACGTCTCTGCCACGCTCTGACCACCACCTGACCACGTCTCTGCCACGCTCTGACCACGTCCTGACCAGGCAATTGTCCAGATACATATAGTTCCAGAACTAGAATGATATGGGACACATCAATCTTGATTTGTATCTATGTGAGCATAGCACCTAGTCACTGTATTCTTTTATGACAAGTCGAGTGTACTCATTTCTGTTTGGGCTGCCCCAATAGCCTAGCCGTTTAACTATACTGAATCAATTCCTCTTGTCTGTCCTCACTATCAAAGGTTTCCCACTATTACCCTGCTAATATTAATAGTATATCAACAGTGAGAATCAATATGATAAAGTGAATCCTATCACCAGTGCGCTCCTTCTCTGATGGTGCTGCCCAAAAAGCTGGGTGGTCCAATCTTACTCTATCAACTACTCCCTCCCCCACCTAGCTATATATGAATTTCATTAATACATGTCATATCGACAATGACCCGTGGTTGGGACGTGGCAGACAAGTGTCTTGCCTAACCGGTACACGTCTCTGCCACGCTCTGACCATGCCTAGGCCACGTCCTGACCAGGCAATTTTCCAGATATTGTAGTTCCCCAACTAGAATGATAAGAAAACACAGCAACCTTTATTGTCTACGTTTGAGGGGAACGCTTAATCAATATATCTTATTACAAGTGTGTTCTTTCTCTTTAAGGATTTACACAACACTGAATGATCTTAGTACTCTTGGTAAATTCATTACTGTCTCTCATCACTGTCCATAACCAATATCTCTCTAGAACAGAGACAGTGATCGGACACTGCAAATTGTACATCATATGGCCTAATGATATTATGTTATCCTAAGCATCTATTTATAGTCCTGAAATGCTTTTACTCATAAAATAAACCTCTTTAAATCATACTTATCAATGCCTGCTTTTGACAGATTTATTCTTTATATTACAGGATGACATACAGAAGGGAGGCGCTCCATTCAAGGTCCAGACACAGAAGAAGACACACAGTTCAGAATACACTTTAAATCGGTGAAAAAAGTGGAAATAAAAAGTTCACCAAATGTGCTGGCTGTACATGGATGTCTTTTCTTTACATCTGCACTCTGTTACTTCGAGTGCAAAAGAAACTTCTTTTTGTTAAAAAATACTCCTGTAGGTGATTTTGAGGAGATTTTGGATTTGATAATAAAATCATAATTATGCTCTGAAATTATTTTTTATATAAAATGAATTTTCATATATACCATGGTTACTGTCTGCAGGACGAGTTTATTTTTAGTGGTTAATAAAAGAATGTAATGCAACCTCATTTTGCCATTTCATGCCAGATATGATACTTTCAATGTTTTAATGAAAATTGTACTTGTACTGTATTGAAAATAAAGACACACTTACAAGAAATCTCTGACAGATAAAACTATTTGTCACTAAAATATTTGCTTAATATATATTTTGGGGTGGTAGTTATAGAATTATAGAATGTGTATAAAGAATAACAATAAACACAGTATTGAATACCATTTACATTTTTGTTCTTTGTTCAGTATGTGAACATAGTGATGCCATTGATAGATGGAAATAATAGATTGGCTCATTTTGCCAATAAAAGGCAGATATGGCATTTTTGAGGTTTCATTTCCAATTGTTCTTTGTCTATGTTGCAAATAAACATTTCTTTAACTTTTGTGAAAAGCCTACTTTCCTGAAATAAAAGAATGATTACCATTTATTGTTTTGTTCTTTGTTCAATATGTGACCATGGTGATGCCATTGATGGAGAGTTTTAGGTAAAGCAAGTTTCTGATATGTGGGGATTCAACCTGCCACTGAAATATTAACATTTCTTTAAAGATACTAAAAGGCATAACTATTTTGTTAAAATTTTGATAAGAAAAAAATCAAATGAGTGTTATAGAATCATGGCACTTTATTATTTCCCAATATTACACAACACATGATCTTAGCCAGGATTTTGAAACTGGGTGAACAAAATTGGCAATTGTCAAATTTTTGGGTAAACTATTTTTTAAGGAAGACCAAAATAGACTAAGATTACAACCCTAAACATGTATTACCTTATTGAAATGAGGTATAATATCCGTATACAATGTCATGAAAATTGTATTGAGGTTAAAAATAACTTATTTCCCTTATCTGCCAATACTTGGTTAATTTTCTGTAACAACAACATCAGGCAAGAATGTTGGTATAAGATATAATATACCTTTGTTCAGATATGAGAAATTCACAAAAATCCTAATATTTTATAGATTTTTACCCCAAAATGTATCACAGCAGGGTCAGATACACTTCTTACTAACACAAAACATTCAATAATTATAATATAAATCCTTATGAAATCATTTGTGGCAAGTTTTGAGTTACTACTATGAAAATTGCACTTTCCAGAAGCAAATCCCTAAAATCACCTGTTTTATGCCATTTTTTCTGTAAATTAACCCGAAATGTAGCATGTCATGAAAATATGCAAACATGACTCACTTTCTCTATCTACACCTTCTTGGGTAATTTTCTAAACCAAAACTATTTCGTTGAGAGTTTGGAATAGTCCACAGGATGACATTCAAGTTGTGGGAGATTACAAAAACCCTACTATTTTATATGTTTTTACCCCAAAATCTGTCACAGCAGGGGTAAGATACATTTCAGATTAACACAAAACATTCAATTATTGTAGACATCCTTATGAAATCATTTGTGGCAAGTTTTGAGTTCCTACTATGAAAATTGGACTTTCCAGAAGCAAATCCCTAAAATCACCTGTTTTATGCCATTTATTCTGTAAAATGCCCCAAAACGTTGCATATCATGAAAATATTCAAACATAATTCCTTTTCTGTATCTACACCTTCTTGGGTAATTTTCTAGACCAAAACTATTTTGTTGAGAGTTTGGAATAGTCCGCAGGATGACATTCAAGTTGTGGGAAATTACAAAAACCCTACTATTTTATATGTTTTTACCCCAAAATCTCTCACAGCAGGGGTAAGATACATTTCAGATTAACACAAAACATTCAATTATTGTAGACATCCTTATGAAATCATTTGTGGCAAGTTCTGAGTTCCTACTATGAAAATTGGACTTTCCAGAAGCAAATCCCTAAAATCACTAGTTTCATGCCATTTATTCTGTAAAATGCCCCAAAACGTTGAATATCATGAAAATATTCAAATATAATTCCTTTTCTGTATCTACACCATCTTGGGTAATTTTCTAAACCAAAACTATTTAGTTGAGAGATTGAAATTGTCCACAAGATGACATTCAAGCTGTGGGAAATTACAAAAATCCTACTATTTTATAGGTTTTTACCCCAAAATCACTCACAGCAGGGGTCAGATCCATTTCATACTAGCAAAAAGCATTTGATAATTATAGACATCTCTATGAAATCATTTGTGGCAAGTTTTAAGTTCTTACTATGAAAATAGCACCTTCCAAAAGCAAACCCCTAAAATCACTAGTTTTAATGCCGTTTTTTCTGTAAAATGCCCCAAAAGGTTGCATATCATGAAAACCTTCAAACATAACTCGCTTTCTATATCTACACCTTCTTAGGTAGTTTTCTAAGCCAAGACTATTGGCTTGAGAGTTTGGAATAGTCCACAGGATGACATTCAAATTGTGGGAAATAACAAAAATCACTCAATTCTGGTGATTTTTGACCCAAAATCACTCACAGCAGGGGATGCATTGAAGTCACGCTAATGCAACATATTCTACGATCAAAAGCATCCTCTTGAACACATATGTAGCAAGTTTTGAGTTTCTATCACGGAAAATGAATTTTTTAGAAGGAAATCCCAAAAACATGCTTTTTTGGTGATTTTTTGCATAAATGCCCCAAAATTACCTATGTAGAGATGAATAAGCATGGATGACGACTTGTAACAAGAAATGCCATCCAAAAGTATAATTCTGACATTTGGCCACCTGCCTAACACACAAACAAAAAATACTCATCCACATCATATTAAGTATTTCCATGTCAAATCTGGCTGAAATCTGAAAGCAGTTCTTTAGATTTAGGCAAATTGAGATTTTTTCCTGAAAAAATCAGGATTTAAGCTTTCAAGATATTGCCCCCTTCACTGTTAGTAGGCCCATTAATATATACAATATATGATATTTTCAAACCATATTCAAAGGACACAAATATTATGAATAGTAAAAAATATACTTTAAAGAATATACTTTAAAAAGGTATGTATTCAGTATTTGAAATTTCATTTTGTTTCTATAAAGAAGGAAATCATGTGGTACATGCCCATAAATGGCCAAATAGTGGTATTGGAGTGTCATGTGTAGTCACCCCTTTCTATCCAGCCATGACCACTCAGTAGACCCAATCCTGATGCCACCTTGTAGTCACCCCTTCCTACCCATCCATAACCACTAGTTGACCAACCATAGTGCCACCTGGTAGTGCCACCTTTCTACCCACCCATAACCACTAGTTGACCCAGTCTGGTGCCACCTGGTAGTCACCCCTTTCTACCCACCCATAACCACTAGTTGACCCAATTACGATTTGATAAACCTATGGTGCCACCTGGTGGACAGTAAATGAAATAAAAATTGGGTAAAATGTACATACTCTTTATGTCAATTGTAGTTAAATGAGGAACCACCAGTTAGCTATGTTCCTACCAATGGTTGGTAATTGTGTGGCACTTTTGAGGTTATGTGGCAGAAACGCTGATACCACACATCTACCAAGTAGTGGTTAAGTTGTGTGTAGCGTTTCAATTCACGACTATAGGCCACTACTCAGACACACTTGTACCACAGAAAAACCTTCTGTGCCACACTCCGTGGCACAAAATGTTCCAATTTTTTTGTAAGGGTTATGCCTTATTTTGATAACATGTTACATATCAATGGTTGAAATCTGAGTATATTGTGGTCCCCCTTAAAAATTTGGACGGCCAAAAATTTTACAAAATTGCCAATTTTGGGCACCCAATTTCTAAATCCTGGCCAAGCCACTGACTTCAGTACAGGGCCATAGATGTGGGGCAACATTTGAAGTATAGTCCTAGCCAGCAGGGTGTCTGGGCATTATCTTGACAGCCATACTTTTAAAAATGACCCTTCAGGAGTCAGGACACCATTTTTTGTGAGGAATAAATAGTAAAATGTCAATTTAAAGCAAATGATTGTTTTTCTCTTATCAATGTAGTTACTATGACATTTTATAAGAGTATTATGCATTATTTAAATAAATTGATACTTGTTTATGGTTGTAATATAAGTATATTGTAGTCTCCCTTTAAAAATAGGATGTTCGAAAAACAATTAAATTGCCAATTTTGGGCAACCAGTTTCTAAATCTTGGCTAAGACCCTGATTTGAAGAATTGTGTACTGGTCTTACATTCATCTACTCTACTTATATCATTTAAAAAAAGGCCAGATGAAAATCAGATTAGTTGAATTGATTGGATGGGAGTTAGATGGCATGTAATTAAAAGCAAGATGAAGGATACTATATACTAGTACCACTCAACACTTCAACTAATTATACAATTATCACTATAAATAGAAATAAGTTAAGCGGGCAGAAATGGAAAATGAATGCTGTCAAAATACTATCAAATTTGGACGAGATTGAATGTATCGGAAAGTTATGGGCATATCAAATACCTGACTAGAAGATTTAATCCATATTATACAACCCATTTGGACACCCAGACTTTTGGAAAACAAACTTTCAAATGAACATTGAAATATTTTGGTTAGTAATTCTGCACCAATGCTTAGACCTTACCTTAAGGCTTTGAACTATTTTCCAGTACTAGATTCATAGTAATGGACTAATGGTTACTATCAGAAGAACTTGTTATTTACAATAAGTGTTTTATGAGTGTTGCTTCTATCTATTTCAGCTCATAGTGAACCAATTAGTGGTGTATGTTTCAGTCCTCAGGAGAAAGATTTACTCTACACAGCATCATTGGATAAAACAATCAAGTAAGTACATACATACAAAGGGCGCTATTTCAAAAATATCAACTATTATTATAACTATTATTATTGTTATTCAATTATTACTCTCAATTCTCACAAGCCGTTGATAGGACCAGAAAAATCTTATTTGAAGATAGTTGTTACTTTAACCCATTAATACTCACAGTACCAAAAACCAGCATGACAATTTTGATAAATTGTGTAGGCTAATGCCTAGTTTGGAAAATATTTGATGGCGTACACATAAATCAGAACTTTACCAACAGCTCTCCTTCAAATATTGAATTCAGAAGTGATTGTCAAAAGTGTCTAAGATCTAGGCGACAATTCTGGAGCAACTCATGAGTATAATTGGATTAAGCAATTTGAATGTTTGTATTTTTGCAATTTTGTACACATTTTGTACATGATTTTTACCCGTCATATCTTTAGTTATTTTCTGTAAACTAAAATCTAGGGTAGGGTATGACAATTTCAAAATATCTTACTGTCTCAGCAGAGCTAGGTAGCCAATTTTTTTACCAGCCTCAATATTTATCTACTAACCTAGGCAAGGAGAATATCTTTGTTATTGGGCTATTAAACTATCTCGACTGAATGTTTGACATAGTTCATTTTTAAGAAACTTGACCAATCAATGTTTTCTAATTATGTTCTAAATTTTGGAATTTAACCCATTCATGCCTGGAGATATCGTTGGCAGACAGGGTCTTAGTCAGGAAACTGTGTACGCAGAAGTGCCAATTGTAAAATTATTGGGTTTCATATTTTTCAAGAGAGACTATAATATACTCAGATTACAACCATGAATATGTATTCACTTACTGACATTAAGACATAATATCCTTATACAATGTCATGGGATTTATATCGGGTTGAAATGATTCAATTATGTTTGAAAATGATATTTTAAGATATTACTCACAAAAATTGTGTGTCCTGAGGAGAGATCTTTAAGGGTTTGGTGCCCAAATGATGCCCTGCTGGCGGAGACTATGCTGGCAGGTGCCGTTTGTACTTGAGATACTTTTTAACATAAATTTGGAATCAATCATGTATTCACAAAATATTTGAAAGAGAATCATGGGTAGGGTCCCAATCAACATCACTCCTTCAAATATTTTACGAGAACTGCTTTAGTCATAAAGATATAACCAAATAGGTCAGGACATTTTGGTCTGCTACAGGCAAGCCTAGAAAAGCTGTGAGTTTCCTATTATCCGACCCTAACAAGTTTTTATTCAGAAAAATCCCTACCTTAAGTAGTTTTTTGCCCTTCCAACTCCCTATCAAAATAAATTCAGGATTAGAACACTACATTACAATTACAGCTGCCATGGCTCAATCATTGTTTGAAAAAAGAATTGTCCAAAAAAAGAATTTATTTACCTACCTAACTTTTCGGACCGTTATAAGAAACAAACAATTTTTTAGGCATAATTGGGTGAAGAAGCTCTAGCAATCAACTGTCTATTTTTGTCTTTCTAGGTGCTGGGATTTAAGAGTTAGTAAATCTAAGCATGTGTCAAAATTTGAAGGTAAGGTTCAGTGGATGGAGCTAGAGTTATGTACTGATATCCTGGATATGGTACCGGACCAAGGGATTTATGTACATAAATTGCATATATGAAAGAAATATACACTACTTTTTGGAAATTGAAAAATAAAAATCTACAACAATATTTTATTCAATTGTATAGATATTTATCCAAGATTCAGAGTTTTGGTCAATGGATAGCTTTTTTGCAATTGAATAGTAGTATTTACTTGACAAACATGGCAAGTCAATCTTAAAAAGCATATCAAATATGTTGTCCATGAATAAAATTCAATTGTTTAAAATTATACCCAAAAAGTAAGGCTGTCAGCGATATTGCCAGTATCGTTGAACCGCCAAACAATACTTTCTGAATATCGATATCTTGGATGATATTGATTCATATGTAAATTAGGTTGGGTAGTGACACCACATTGATGCATGCTAAAAATAAACACAAAAACCTGGTAACTCAACCGGCCTGATCGATAGCTTCATGCCGCTCAACACGGGACTTGGGCGGAAGCTGGACTTAGGCGGAAGCCACACACATGCAATATATGTACACATGTATGGGGGAGTCAACATGTTAAAAAATCAACCCATGGTCAAAGTGCCACCATGCCTCATGAGCGCATTGCTGGTGATAATATGGACATCAGCAGTTTCACTATGAACCGAATCAAAGTACCGAATCGGTTATAGTTTTATAGTTTATTGATTCAATAAAAAAATCTTATTAATGACAGCCTTACCAAACAGAACCTTATAAGTTATTCTCTGCCGTTTTGAAACCTTTCTGACCCTCCAAAGGTAATTGTTGGGTTATGATATGATTATATTATCCTTTGACTGCAGGGCCCCTGGAGACTTGTAATAGGTTCTCATGCTTGGACATAAGTTGTGACGATATTACGCTGTGTGCTGGAACAGAGCCATACAAACCTAACGATGACACCTTTATACTATTCTGGTGGGTAGCAACGCTAGAATCAACTCTTGTACTCTTTAGAGCTCTTTCCATGTATTGATAATGTACATGCTAAGAATGATGTATATATATATATATATATATATATATATATATATATATATATATATATATATATATATATATATATATATACATATATATATGTGTGTGTGTATAACTGTTAGTTAACATTCTCAAGTTTAGGACCGAAACTCTCAGATTTGTTTATAATAATAGACACCTCTCGTAGTGTACACAACTTCAGGTTCAATTAAAACTATCATTTTAAGAGCTTAATTAACTTTTTGAACCATTCACATCTGTCTATTGATTCAAAATGCGTTTATGCATATTGAAGTTTGTTCATGAATGATCACAATATCAAAACCTAAATCTATTTTTATTATCATCATCATTATCATCATTATCAATATCACCATCAAATTAAGTATGTTACCTGTGTATTCTGACTGTGGTCACTTATAGCAAAGTTTTTTTACAGGGACACAAGGAAAATAGAAACTAAAGCTGTCTATGGTGAATCTCATAATGAAGCTGTAACACAGGTAGGTATTAGACACACCTATGATATTATCACAAGAAAAGATTAACACTAAATAAAGAACAATTACACCATGAATAAAACATAGGCCCAAGTAGTTTCTTAGGGTATTCCCTACTTAAACCCAAGTTCCCACCACTGCCAACCTTCGCACAAGAAGTATATCGCTGTTTAAGCATAATATGTCATTAGCAGCTACCTTACTTCTTATGACATATGGGTACCAATCAGCTCAGATAAGCTATTAACAAACTAAAATGGCCGCTCCCAGTACCTTCATTTCTTGTGTGTAAGGATGTGTCTTTCGAACTTGTTAAGTGGATTATAACTGAGGAGTGAATATTTTTCAGATAAAGTTATTTTTATATTATTATTATTATTATTATTATTATTATTATTATTATTATTATTATCATCATTATTATCATTATAATCATTATTGTTATTATTATTATTATTATTATTATCAATATTATCAATATTATTATTACTACTATTATTAATGTACATCATGACTGATAAGGGGATCTTTTTCAGATAAAATTTCACCCGACAGGTCGTCATAAGGTTGCCACAGGGTCTATGGATGGCCTGGTGTGTGTGTTTGACCTCCAGCAGAACTCAGAGTCAGATGCCCTAGAGGAGACTCTCAATGCTGAGTCAGGTGTGGTAAGTACACTCTACTTAGCCAGCAGAACTCAGAGTCAGATGCCCTAGAGGAGACTCTCAATGCGGAGTCAGGTGTGGTAAGTACACTCTACTTAGCCAGCAGAACTCAGAGTCAGATGCCCTAGAGGAGACTCTCAATGCTGAGTCAGGTGTGGTAAGTACACTCTACTTAGCCAGCAGAATTCAGAGTCAGATGCCCTAGAGGAGACTCTCAATGCTGAGTCAGGTGTGGTAAGTACACTCTACTTAGCCAGCAGAATTCAGAGTCAGATGCCCTAGAGGAGACTCTCAATGCGGAGTCAGGTGTGGTAAGTACACTCTACTTAGCCAGCAGAATTCAGAGTCAGATGCCCTAGAGGAGACTCTCAATGCTGAGTCAGGTGTGGTAAGTACACTCTACTTAGCCAGCAGAATTCAGAGTCAGATGCCCTAGAGGAGACTCTCAATGCGGAGTCAGGTGTGGTAAGTACACTCTACTTAGCCAGCAGAATTCAGAGTCAGATGCCCTAGAGGAGACTCTCAATGCGGAGTCAGGTGTGGTAAGTGTACTCTACTTAGCCAGCAGAATTCAGAGTCAGATGCCCTAGAGGAGACTCTCAATGCGGAGTCAGGTGTGGTAAGTACACTCTACTTAGCCAGCAGAATTCAGAGTCAGATGCCCTAGAGGAGACTCTCAATGCGGAGTCAGGTGTGGTAAGTACACTCTACTTAGCCAGCAGAATTCAGAGTCAGATGCCCTAGAGGAGACTCTCAATGCGGAGTCAGGTGTGGTAAGTACACTCTACTTAGCCAGCAGAATTCAGAGTCAGATGCCCTAGAGGAGACTCTCAATGCGGAGTCAGGTGTGGTAAGTACACTCTACTTAGCCAGCAGAATTCAGAGTCAGATGCCCTAGAGGAGACTCTCAATGCGGAGTCAGGTGTGGTAAGTACACTCTACTTAGCCAGCAGAACTCAGAGTCAGATGCCCTAGAGGAGACTCTCAATGCTGAGTCAGGTGTGGTAAGTACACTCTACTTCGCCAGTAGAGCGTCTCAGTCTCGTTAACCCTTATGCTGCTGGTGGCTAATGTGGCCACTACAAAATGATGCAAACATTCTGAAAAATGGCTGAAACCCTGGCACATGGGTATTCATCTGAGAGCACTCAGCCAGAGCTTTCCAATGAATACCAACATGGCAGGGTTTAGAGGGTGTCAAAAATCTTTGCGTCCTTGTGCTTTGGATGAAAGTAGCCTCAGCATTGGAAGGATTAAGACACCCAAACCTTCATAAATCTCCCTTCAGGACACCCAATTTTTATTAGAAGAATTTCATAAAATGTCAATTTCAAAACATATAATTGAATTGTTTCACTTCAATTTGACTCCCATGAAACTGTATTAGGATATTATGCCTTATTTCAATAATAAACAATAATAATGATTTATATTTGATATAGCACCCTTTCCACCTATAATGTGTAAAGGCACATAAATACATTTTAATAGTCGAAATCTGAATATATTATACTCAATTCAATTCATCATTATTTTTACAGAGTCAGATGGGATGGTGCGGTAAGAAAAATAGACGTATATACTGCACATCTGCCTCCGACACATTCCATATTTGGGATGCATTTGCGGATGAGGTAGGTTTTGTAGGAAGTCTATGACATTATATTCAAATATGAAGAGAAGTCTTTAACTGGATTTTGAAGTTAAAAATGACAAGTCTGTGTTATAGTGTTGCATTATAAGAGAAAACATATAGGGTAGATGTTTAAGGCAAAATGAAGTTTAGACCAAGTGCTTAACCCCTTAATGCTCATAGTGGCCAAAAGCAGTTCAACTAATTGTTGAATTCTTGAAGACAAAGGCATAGTTAGGAATATATTTGAAGGAGAAATTTTATTTAGAACATTATCAACCACTCTCCTTCATGTATTTTGTAAAATATGTTTAGTGCCTTTAGTTATTGTCAAAAATATCACAGATTCAGGTGCCAATATCAAGAGAAATTAATTGGTTAAAAAGTAAAATAAATAGGCATGAATACTTCAGTGATTAGTTTTACCTGTTGATAGTAATGTTATATCATGTTTATGTGTTTTCTGTCCTCTTAATTTCAGTTAGATAAAGATATTGAATTCCCAAATATAATGCAGTATTTTGAGGTGAGTGGGCTTTTAGTTTATGTAAAGGTTTCTGCAATTGGCATCTTTAAGATTTTCCCGATGTGATATAATATTCCTTAACGAAACAATATCTGTACAATATACTTAACGATACCTGCTGCCTCCCAGGGACTTACTTTTGTTAGATCTTGCACTGATAACTTCCAATATCTTGCTAATAAACAGCAAATTGCCTTCTTGTGGAGATGTCTGGGTAGCATTTGAGTCAATTTCATATAGTTAAGCAGTACCAATGTAAGAGATCTTAAATGATAGGGGTACTTTTTTCTATATCACTATTTGTTATTGTATCAAGTATTGGTACCAATCCCTATTACAATATGAGTCCCAGTCTAGATTTTAGTCTGAGAAAGCAGAGAAGCCTGCTAAGGAAAGCTGTATTCAGCTCATCCATTTCAGCAATTATTCATTTAGTAATTAATGTGTCGCTGCGGGGAGCTACCAGCTTCTCACAACAGCTTTCTACCATCGATACAACTTAGGAAGTAGCGTTGTGCCGACAGTTTGCTACATGTTAGTTTATGATAAGCATGATAAGGAATGTGGTTTAGTTTGTGTGTTGTTTGGGTCAGTCGCGGTCAGCAGGTGCCTAGTATTATGACTGACCATGTGGCGACATCTGCAGTTCATCAACAGTACTACACTGATTGGTCAACTTGTTCGTGGAATGTGGTTTAGTTTGTGTGTTGTTTGGGTCAGTTGCGGTCAGCAGCTGCCCAGTATGATTACTGATCATGTGGCGCCATCTGTAGTTCATCGATAGCACTATATATTTGATCTGTCAACTCATTAGAGACTAGGAATATTGTGTTTTTTGTGTCAAATGGGTTAGCAGGTGCCTTTTTGATTGGTCAACTCATCCGGGACGAGGAATGTGGTTTTGTATGTGTGTTGTTAGGGTCACTCCCGGTCAGTAGGTGCCCAGTGCGATGACTCACAGTGCCTGGTGTTGACCGAAGCTCTTACTGTGTGTACACAGTGTAGGCGAGGAGCGGTGCAGTAAGACCCTCACTGTCTCTCACCTGCCGACACTCTGCTTGTTCTTCATGCTGCTAGGATCAGCAGCAAGGGCAGCAGGAATGCCTGCAATGTGACTCTCATAGTCTCAGCCAGTAGGACATCTGGGTGTCATTTGGATACCCAAACCCTCAAAAACCACCCTTCAGGACAAAGTCTTAGGCAGCAGGACATCTGGGTGTCATTTGGATACCCAAACCCTCAAAAACCACCCTTCAAGGACATAGTCTTAGCCAGCAGGGCGTCTGGGTGTCATTTGGACACCCAAACGCTCAAAACCACCCTTCAGGATATAGTCTTAGGTAGCAGGACATCTTGGTGTCATTTGGACACCCAATCCTTCAAAAACCA
Organism: Maea johnstoni; assembly: GCA_963942565.1. Classification (NCBI taxonomy): domain Eukaryota; kingdom Metazoa; phylum Annelida; class Polychaeta; order Spionida; family Magelonidae; genus Maea; species Maea johnstoni. The sequence continues at coordinate 4,581,059 of OZ012688.1, read as the reverse complement.
CCCTTCAGGACATAGTCTTAGGCAGCAGGACATCTGGGTGTCATTTAGAGACTCAATCCCTCAAAAATCACCCTTCAGGACATAGTCTTAGTCAGCAGGGTGTCTGGGTGTCATTTGGACACCCAAACCCTTAAAAACCACCCTTCAGGACATAGTCTTAGTCAGCAGGGTGTCTGGGTGTCATTTGGAGACTCAATCCCTCAAAAAACACCCTTCAGGACATAGTCTTAGTCAGCAGGACATCCCAATTTTTTTTGAGGAAATATCAATTCCAAGCATATAATTGATTTTTTCTTCACCCAGTATTACTCCCATAGCATGGTATATGGATATCATACCTTATTTAAATAATTAGATTCAGATTTATGGTTGTTATCTCAGTATATTATGACTTCCCTTGAAAAATTGGACGCCCACAACTTTTATAGTTGCCAATTTTGGGCACCCAATTTCTAAATCCTGGCTAGGACCCTGGTGCCTCTCGTCAGGCTTCGATCCCGGGGGGGGCACTTGGGTATTTAGGGGGGTGCATACGTTCGTTATCAAAATTAAAAAATACCCCTAAAGCACTGATTTCTGGCCAAAAAAGCACCCTTATTTCATTAAAACGCTGATTTTTTCCACTAAATAAACACCCCTTCTTTTATCAAAACACTGACATTGGATGTATTTTAACTTGAGATTTTATAATCCTCTGCTTGTTTAGCGGCAGCAAGTGGCGGCAGCAAACTCGTAAGCCCACGTCACTTCGGCAGTCACTTGGCGTCAGAGCCGCGTAAACTTCGTGGATTGTAAGGGGATTTTGACCCCCATACTTCGTACCTGAGTACAAAAAAGTACCCTTCTTTTACAAAATCGCGGACATATGGAGGTCTTAAAAAAAGACCCCTTTTTCTGCGAAATACGTAACGCAGGTGCGACCCCCCTCTGTACCTGAGTGCCCCCCCCCCCCCCCCCGGGGCTTCGGTTAAGAACTCTGGGTGATTGCCCTAACACTTAATACCCCTTCCAATGCTAAAGCTACTCTTGTCCAAAGCACAAGGATGCAAAGATCTTTGATAACCAAATAAACCTTGTCATGTTGGTATTCATTGGATTGCTCTCACTGAGTACTCTTAGATGAGTACCCATGTGCCAGAATTCCAGTGCTGGTGGCAAAATTAGCCACCAGCCGTGTAAGGGTTACTAGACGTTATAGTTGGAAAGAGCATGTAGCTTAGTAATATGTGTGAGTTCCACTTGAGTATTGCTAAGTAAGGTCTTACAACATATGATGGTAATGTACTCTAGTGGCACCTGGTGGATGACAAGGAAACTTAATTTACAAACATTCATTCTGTTGCAAGTATGCCATTGGGGTGTAGTCAAGCCATTACTGCTTACAGGGCAATCACGCCATGAATGGGGTATTGCAGCTGTGAATGGGTTAACTCATTAATGCTCAGAGCAGCCATATGCAGCCTTGCACTTTTGATGAAATCTTGGAGGCAAGAGTAGATTTTAAAAGATAAATTAAAGGAGAAAATTAATTTAGAACATTACCAACAGCTCTCCTCCAAATCCTTTGTAAAATTATTCTCAATTCCAAAGTTATTGTCAAAAGTATCAAAGATTCAGATAATATTTTGAAAGTAAGTCCTAAGCATTAATGGGTTAAAACAATCAGCGTCAGAACCTACTATCAGTCTGAAGATCTGATGAATGATTGTCGTGTCTGGACAATCTGTTATTCTAGATGAGTTAACTTATTTATGCCTCTATCGCCTGAACATCCTGACGTTTTTGATGATATCTTTTTAAAACAAGCATTTTTTAGAAAATATTTCAAGGAGAAATGTTGAGCAGGACCAAACCCACAACTCTCCTTCAAATATTTTGTAAATGTATGTTTTATTTCAAAGTTATCTTTAAAAGTATCACTGATCCAGACAACAATTTTCAAGGATCTCTCCAGGGCATTGATAAGTAAAATAAGAAATGTCTCTGTGTGTCCCACACCCAGAAGAAGACTCAAAGGCTCCCTGTTGTAGTCACCTGATAGTGGCAGCCTTTAAGTCTGTCACAGCAGTAGGGAAAAAGGGCATGTCTCGAGAATAGGCAGGTATTAACCCATTAATGAGTTACTCCATAAATTGTTGTCTGAACCTGAGATACTTTTGACAATAACTCTAGAATTGAGAATGAATTGACAACATATTTGAAGGAGAGTTGTTGGTAGTATTCTGATTAACATTTCTCCTTCAAATATTTTCCCAAATATGGTTTTGCTTGAGAGATTTTATCAAAATGTCTGGCTGCTTAAGAGCAGCAGTGAAGGTTAATGGGCGAAATGCCCTCTATTCAGACATCTCACCTGGACTCTATAATAATCTAACTAACATGGAAAATGATCTGTTGATCTGTTTATTGGCCACCAGGTGTCAATGTTTGTATGTATAATTATTTCCCTCTTTATCAGGGGAGAGATTATTTTGGTACTGTTCCCTTTAGTCCCATGGGCCAGGGTCCATATACTTTTATCAATTGTTACCAGTTGGGGGACTGCAAATGACCCTTATATTTTGAAAACCCTTGAAAGTCCCTGAAAGATGGACATCTGTATCTAGTAGCTGATCAGATAGAACTTCATGGAGTAGTTGGTAGTTTGTCCAGTAGGGGGCTGTTATACAGTTTATTTAACCAACATTCTAAGACTAGCATGATGTAATGTATTTAATCACATTCCTATCTCTTTGTCATTGTAGGAGAAACCAGTGAAGGTTGAGTATCTGGTCGACTGCTTTCAGCCCCCCGGCAAGAAAACACCCTATCTAGTGGCAGGATCACATAGGTAGGTTTTATATTTCATTACTAGAAAAATAGGATGTCCTGATATTTCACAATTGCCAAATTTCTGAATACAGCCTAAAAACCCTGCTCAGTGATAGCCAGTTTTGATTTTAATGATTGAACAACTGTTGCATGACCAGTCAACTAATTTGACAGTTTGGGGTAAATAAGATAGATAAGAATAAAGTTATACTCAGTTACACTCAGTTTCGACTGTAATGATTGAACACCTAATTTGTGACTAGATGACTAGTCAACTGTTTTATAATTTAGATTGAATAGGATGGATGAAAATAAAGTTATACTCAGTGATACTCAGTTTAGGGCCTTGTGTTCTAAGGTGTTGCCACTGACTGCTAGCTGTCTCTCATCACTGTCTGGGTCCTAATCCCATTTTGGGCATGTAGTCTTATGTGAGAAAGTTCCAGTGACTTAGGGTTAGGCGCTGGTTTTCGCCTGGTTCCCTCCACAGGGCTCGACGCTAAGGGTGAACCTATGGCCCCAGGCCAGTAAAAATTCCCAAAAACAGCTTCGGGCCAGTAAAAAAAGACCTCAACTGGTCCTACAGGGACAGTAAACATTTGGAGACATTCTTGTTAAAAAGTTTCCCCCTGAGAATGTCCCCAATTGTTTTTGAAATAAATGAAGATAAAATTTATAAAGATAAGTGTTGTGGTGAATCTTATGCAGTGTTCTTTCTTCTTATGTTAAAGAAAAAACTTAGGGCCAGTAAACATTTCGCAGGACCAGTAGATGCTAGGTGTTACTGGTCCTACAGGGCCAGTATCATTTAAAGTTAGCGTTGAGGCCTGCTCCACCACTTTCAACTGGCTAGTCATGATTTAGTCGCAATATGACAGAAAAAGTGACAATCAGAATTACTTATTCCTATTTCCATGAAATTAGTTAAGACTGATATTCTGATTATACATCAATTTCATGACCTACCAAATTTTGTGCAATATCTGGTGTTGTTATTTTCAGTGGTGACATCCACGTGCTGGAAGTGGTGGATAAGGAGTTGGAGGTGAAGCACACTTTCTCTGGAGGACACACAGACACCGTGAGGTGCCTCTCCTGGGACCCAGAGGTACCGTATATCTTATATGTAGAATACATAACCCTTATGCTTAGAGCTGCACTCACAGATAGTTACCGTCAGATGCCTCTCCTGGGACCCACAGGTACCGTATATCTTAAACCTTTTTATCACTCAAAATGCATTCATTCAAAAGGATAGATACCTCTGAGAACGAAACAGTACTGTCCAATACGGTACAATATTGGTCCCAATGTCATGGTACAGTATTTTAATGGTACTGTTAACAGTACTTTATTGCATTCTTGCCTTTAAAATTTTGGTGTGAATAGTCGTATAGAATCCTGGACTATTCCTAAAAAATGATAACTTTGCAGTGCTTAGTATCGTTCAGCGTACCTTGAAGGACTGAAATGGTACAATACGGTACTTTTTGAAATGATACCGTTTCCAGTACCGGTACCTATTAATGGTATCCAACCTTATTCATACGCATCACACAAAGCACCCGTAATTCCATGTTGTTGTGCCTGGTAATTCTGCAAGGCATATTAAGTTTTGCTACAGGATTAAGTAACATCAATGTGGCTCTCATTTCTATTTTACAGAATCAGATAAAATAGAATGGTTGTTGGAAGGCATCAATGTATACTATATTTCAATTGTTTATTGAAGGATTAATCCTTACTACAAAAACAATGGGGGGGGGGTCCTCACTCCATGCGTTAGGGTGCATAAACAACAAAGAGTTTACTTCAAATTCTCTTCTTTGTGTAAATGAAAATGTGAGCCAAAATATAAATTGGCGTTGTGAGACAGAGACTCTGATTACACTTTTTCAACAAGAGAGTTGGAGGTAGGACACCATATTTCCTGGCTATTTAATGCTTACAAATATATTCGCAAACATACTTTGGCAAACATGAATAACTTATTCACGAAGAAATCAATTTCAGATAAGTACTTGGATCTTATGGCAACTAAGTAGCTATGTACAAACGAATAACTTTATTACACATTGGAAAGGGTTGTGCAGAGTCTGACAATAAACAAATGTTTATACTGGGTCTGTAGAGTTAGTGTCACCTGCTATCTACTAGCTCTACCCAAACGTCATATACCTTATGAGAGAGAGAGAGAGAGAGAGAGAGAGAGAGAGAGAGAGAGAGAGAGAGAGAGAGAGAGAGAGAGAGAGAGAGAGAGAGAGAGAGAGAGAGAGAGAGAGAGAGGGAGAGAGAGAGAGAAATAGAGAAATATCCACAGGGTGCTAGAGAGCAGGTGAACCCTGTATGTAATGAGTGTATCCTGTGGTTCTCTATTGTAACACTAACCCAGTATAGTTACAGGTAGTAGGGTAGAGAGGGACACAGTGCTACAGAGCCAGCCAAAGGAATTAGGCATCGGCTGTGCTGGCTTTCCAGCTCAAACATAGCACCTGGATGTGCAAACAACACTGTGGACAACCGGCTTGCACCAACAAACAGTATGCAGATGGGGTGTTTTGCAGGGTATTTGGTAACAAGGGTATCTGATCCTGGGGGTGCAGGGTGCCACCCGCCCATGAACCCTGCCATATCGCACGTAGCAAACAATGACTCACCATGACATATCGATTATCATTCAGCATATTTCATACCTGGTGAGAAAAACATACAGGGTAGCCGTGAAGAGTCTTTGACTTTAGGGCTGTTCCTGCTTACGAGGAATGTGGTAGATACTGTATTATCTAACCCATTAATACCTGTAGCCCTCCAAAACATCACTACTATTTTGGGATTGGAGAATTTTTGGTAAAATATTTGATGGAAAAATCTGACCCATAACTATCACCAATATCAACAGGCTGTTTTGGGCTGCTTTTATATATTGTAATTATTGTTATTATTATTATTATTATTATTATTATTATTATTATTATTATTATTATTATTATTATTATTATTATTATTATTATTATTATTATTATCATTTATTTCTTATTTTCATTTTATTATTATTATTATTATTATTATTATTATTATTATCATTATTATTATTATCATTATTATTATTATTATTATTATTAATATTATTATTATTATTATTATCATTACTAATATATGGATATGTCACTTGATCGAGCAGGACTTAAACCAGCTGTACCCAAACTTCCCTGGTATCTAACAAAAATCTGTCCACATTTCATTTTAAGAGAGAATTCATTTATACAGTTTATCAAAACATTCAGTCTGCATCTTTAGTATGCATAGGTTAGGAGACAATTGTTGATAAGGTTTGTTTCCTGTTCTATATGTGGAAGCAGACCCAGTGCTGTAGAATTAATTATCCCTTCCAATTCTGAGGCTACTTTTGTCCGAAGCACAAAGATGCAAAGATGTTTGCAAACCATCTAAACCCTGTAATGTTGGTATTTATTGGATAGCTCTCGCTGAGTACTCTCACAATGAGTACCAATGTGCCAAGGTTTCAGTCATTTTTCAGTTCTTTTGCATCTTTTGGTTTTGGCCAAATTAGCTACCAGCAGCATAAGGGTTAACATCTGCAATAAAATGCATCTATTTAATGTGTAGGCTAGCATCAAAAATAGTATGATTAGGGAATGAAACAAGGGGGTATTCCTTTGTTCTGTTGGTAGCAATTCACTTATTGGTTTTGCTATACACAGGTGAAGAGACAATTGTTGATAAGATGTGTTTCCTGTTCAGTTCTATATGCAGAGAAATGTAGACCCAGTGCTGTAGAGGTAATTTACAGTCTGGCATTTGCTATGTGGTTAGGGAAAGAGACATCAGCAATATACAGTGGATAACAAATATTTTCCATTCTTCTTTCGGTAGATTTTTACTTATTGGTACAGGTGAACTTGGATATGACAGACTTAATGGGACCAGAAAAATTGGTCCGTCATATGCAAAATCCGTCATATACATATGACAAATACTTGATATGCATCGGACTGGGACCAGGCATGTTGTCCGTCATATGCAAAAATCTGTCATACAGTGGTCCGTCATATCCAAGTTCACCTGTATGTTTATACACAAGTAGGATTCTGCTCTTTGGTTTGCAATGCTAATACAAAGAGTTAATAAGCATGAGTCTGTAATATGGCTAGGGAAATAGACAGTTGTTGATAGAGGGTGTTTCCGTGAGGAGCCTCTCTCTGCTGGAGACAGTTTTAAGGTATGTGGTGATGTTTACTATTGCCGGGGGCCTCATCTAATCCCCCATGACTCACCACTCAGCTATTCAGCATCCCGAGAAATCTGTGTGACTTTTTACTTTGTAATCTCCTCTTTGATATGTTTCGCTCAGCCAGGTAGCTTAATCCTCAGGTGTTGTGTGTATATATTTCCCATCAGAGACATTGGTCTACATAGCATTAGCCAGCAGGGCATCTGGGCCTCATTTGGATGCTCAAACCCTCAAAAAGCACCCCCAGGACACCCCTAAATTAAAATTTCTTAAAATGTCATTTTCAAACATACAATTGATTCTTTTTACCCACCATTTATATCCAATGGTATTGTATGAGGATATCTTGCCTTATTTCAAAAAGTAAATACATGTTTATGGTTTTTATCTGAGTATATTGTGGTCTCCCTTGGAAAATAGGGCACCCTAAAATTTTGCAATTGTCAATTTTGGGCACCCAGTTTCTAAATACTGGCTAAGACCCTGTCACTCTCCCATGTTCTTAGATCCACACACAAGAATAATTTTTTCTATGTTGGCTAGAACCATTCAATGATCAATTATACAATAATTAAATAGTTGTATGATTTATTATTCAATGGCTTTATCACAATCTTGGAGTAGATGTAAATGTGTAGTGTTGTGACAAATCATTTTTTTGATGTTGTGCTAAAACCATTTAATGATCAATTATAAAATAATTAGATTATTGTATGATTGATTTTTTGATGGATTTTCCACAATCTTGGAGTATCCAATTTATCTTATTATGGAGAGAATGAAAAATATGAAATAATTATTCTTCAATTAAGGAAGGTTTCTATTATTCACCAACTCTCTCTCTCTCTCCTTGATAAACCATAAGTACCAAGGAAATCATATAAAAACATGCTCCTGTTCTTTTCATTTCAAAAAGCTCATTTGGTACCTTGGTTCACACACCCCTACTGAGAATATTTGTTAATTTATACATACACCCTTAATGAGAATATGTTAATTTGTACATACACCCTTAATGAGAATATTTGTTAGCTGGGTCACTTGCAAAAACTTGTCACTATTTCAAAATTTCTGACAAAAGTCTGACATTGCATAACTATGTACACAAGAAATAATTTCTAAATTATCATATTTGCTATTGAAATGCAATAGTATAATTGAACTCAATTGTTAAATGTCTTTCAACTTTGTAAAACAAACAAAGTTAAGTTTGTCTGGGAACCCACTAGTATTTTTGATGAACTACAAACCAAGAAAAACTCACTGATTTTTTTGTCTTCTTCAAATTTCATTTGATTCAATTACTTTAATTCTACAAACAAAGTACCAGTACAACCCTTGACATTTATGTTCCCATTTTCTTGAATTTCTGGTCTTCTTCAAATTTCATTTGTTTCAATTACTCTAATTCTATAAACAAAGTACCAGTACTACCCTTGACATTTATGTTTCCTTTTGTCTGCGCTCACCCTTGAGAGAATACAGGGTGCCCTGAATGTTGTAATTGATTTGAATCGTGTCTTGTGAAATTGTGCATGATTTCAAAGGAGCGGTAGCAGTTGTTCTTGGTTTGTCTGAGGCAGTGACATTGAACATCAAAGCAGGCTGTAATTAGGTCCTATGGAGCTGGAAGGCTGCTATTATGATGGTGCTGACAGTCCAAGGCTGGGAAAGCCTGCCACCAACTGGTATTGCTATCAAAATCACTCACAGGGTTACTTGAGTATTTCATTTTCATATTGCCTGGTTTGATACTATACTTACTTAAGTGTTTTACTGCACCAGATGCTATCGCCTGTTTTGATACTATGCAATACAGTCAGATCTTCTCAATATTCTACCTCTTAGCGGATACCTGTCTTTGAACATCACCTCTTAACAAAGGCTACCTTTGAATAGAAACACCTGTCTTTGAAGACCACTTGTTAACACAGGCCATCTTTGAACATAAGCACCTGTCTCTTAGGACCACCTTTAAACAGGGGCCACCTTTAAACAGAAACACCTGTCTGTTAAGACCACTTGTTAACAGAGACCACTTTTAAACAGAAACACCTGTCTATTAAGACCATCTGTTAACAGAGGCCACCTTTAAACAGAAACACCTGTCTGTTAAGACCATCTTTAAATAGAGGCTATCTTTTAAGAGAAACACCTGTCTAGCCAGACCACCTTTAAACAGAGGCCACCTTTAAACAGAAACACCTGTCTATTAAGACCACTTGTTAACAGAGGCCACCTTTAAACAGAAACACCTGTCTATTAAGACTGCCTTTAAACAGAGGCTATCTTTTAAGAGAAACACCTGTCTATTAAGACCACCTTTAAACAGAAACACCTGTCTATTAAGACCACTTGTTAACAGAGGCCACCTTTAAACAGAAACACCTGTCTATTAAGACCACCTTTAAACATCTAGGCTATCTTTTAAGAGAAACACCTGTCTATTTAGACCATCTGTTAACAGAAACCATCTGTTAACATAAATACCTGATTATTCAGATCACCTTTAAACTGAGGCTATCCTTTAACAGAACACCTGTCTATTAAAACCACCTGTTGACAGAGGCCATCTTTTAATTTAAGCATGGTCATTAAGACCACATGTTAACAAAAGCCACCTGTTAACAGAACACCTGTCTATTAAAACCACCTGTTGACAGAGGCCACCTTTTAATTTAAGCATGGTCATTAAGACCACATGTTAACAAAAGCCACCTGTTAACAGTAACACCTGTTTATTTAGACCACCTGTCACAACGGTAAATCTTTTAACTGACCCATCTGTCTATCAAGGCCACCTATTAACTTAGGCCACCATTTAACATAAACACTTGTTTATTAAGTACACTATTAACAGAGACCATCTTTAAATAATAATAAAAAATAGCTGTCTATGAAGATTACCTCTTCACAGTTTGGAATTTTGTTTTTCGTCACATTTTCTGCCATATTGCAGCTAATGTGTCACTAGCCAGTTGTAACTGGTGGAGAAAACTGAAAAGGAACCCGAAGAAAACCACCGCCTAGCCTCAAGTCACTGGCAACTTTCTCACTTGTTTCGGGTGGGATTCTAATCACTCAGTCGCAATGCCTTAGACCACATGCCCGTGGGGGTATCAGCGACAAACTTTTAACAGAAAGAGCTGTCTATCAAGACCACCAGAAAACATCTTGTCTAATAAGAGTCAGGTTCAAAGGTTCCTCCAAATGAACAATACATTGAATTGGAGACACTCCAAGGCTGAGAAAATTACAGGGTTACCTGAGTCCTAGGCCAGATTCACAAGTGTCATCTATTATATGTACATGTATATGAATGGCACTGTGGGACGTTATAGATTTCAAGGGAGAATGTTGCTATATAATATACGTAGTATATATATATATATATAATTATCCAGATGACACTTGTCCAGTCACAAACAGGTGAGGAAGTCTCATTGTATACCACAGAACCGTAACGATTCACTAGCTTTTTCTAAACAGCAACTCTCAGATATAAACACAACAGGAAAGTTCAAGCAAGAATGGTTAAACCCAGGCTGTGTTTTGATAACAATACAAGGCGTTGATTCTTCATTATTTGAAGGCGTGCCTGCTTTTTGACTCTTTCAACAGGTAAACATCAGCCACCTTGAGATACCACACTTTGCCACCAGGGGGCCTTTCCTAAGGCTGACCTTTGGTTGACCTCTGCAACACGCATGCTGCATAGATGTGTTCCACACCCTAAATTAATGACATTCCAACTCTTGCTGTTAGTTTTATACCTTCAAGGTGAAAAGGATAGATTTTTGATAATTTATGTCAAATATTTGTGGATCTCACACCTGTGTGTCAGTGTGGTATACTGGGGTGTGTGAATTTTGGATTGTGTACTCCTTCTGACATCATAGTGATATTTGCAGTCTATAATGTATGGAGTTTCCAACCTTTAGAATTCATTGTTCTTAAAATACTGCACAGCAATTTTTTTAGAAACAATGCTTTTTTTGAATTCATCATAATTCATAGTTTCATGGTTTTGACTATCATCTGGATTTTATTATTATTAATATTATCATTATTATTATTATTTTTATTATTATTATTATCATTATTATTATTATTATTATTATTATTATCATCATCATCATCGTTATTATCATTATTATCATTATTATCATTATTATCATTATCATTATCATTTTCACCAGCGTCATCATCCTCAATTTCATCATTATCACCCTTATTAATACTGTAACAGCAATCTCCATTTAAAGTGAGTAGCAAAGTCAAATGTAGGATTACATATCAGCCCAAAATCAAGGGTTGCGTTTTGCCCTATATGGCGATGCTGCGGTTGATTAAATGTGAGTTTGTTTTGAAGTGATATGCGTCTGTGACTCAAGGGTGAGAACATGAGAGGAGACACATAGGAGTCTTTGTTCTGCAGGGAGAAGATCTGACGTGAGAAATGTCAGTGTCGGACTGAGCATGGTCTCAGCCAGCAGGGTGGCAGCTAGCCTCGGCCTCTAAGTATGAAGCTCTACGTAGTGCTTGCGTTGTGCTTTTGGTTAGAAAGTCCATTGTTCTCTCTTTGTATTCCTAACCACAAGCACCCGGCAAGCACTACGTAAAGTTTTATACTTAGGGCCCCTGGTTCTTAGCCAGAGTTAGGTATAATGCCAACCCCATATGAGATGAGGCTCCTAGTCGCAGAAGACAAACACCCCTGTGTTGACCAAGCACTGTGGTGTAGTACCAGGCATGGTAGATAGATAGCTCCACCATATCCTCCTATCTCTAGAGGTTTAAGGCTTGCTTGTGTGTAGTTTTGATGTCTCTATCAAACTCTAGATGGCAGCACAGTTCCAGGGGTTGCGGTTAGAGACTCAGCCTGTGTGCTTTCAAACAATGCTCTAGTGGGTCCCCCTTGAGGATTAATACAGAACTAAACATGAGAAGAGACATATAGGAGTCTTTGTTCTGCAGGGGGAGGATATGACGTGTGAAATGCTGGTGTTGGGCGTAACATCCTCTTAGCCAGCAGGGTGCCTTGGCATCATTTGGACATCCAAATATGCCTAGAATTCATCCCTCAGGACACCCAAAGAATTTTGTGAGGAATTCCTTAACTGTCGATTCCAAGTATATAATTGAATTTTTTTCAGCTAAATATAAGTACCATAACATTATACAATAGTATTATGCCTTATTTCAACACGTTAATGGCTGAAATCTGAGTATGTCAGGATCTGCCTTGAAAAACAGGACCCTGATTTACCTGATTTACCTTTTAAACTCAGCTTTAGTGGGTCCCCATTGAGGATTAATATAGAACTAAACATGGCCTTAAATTCGACTAAAGGGTAAATCGGTGAAACTAAGGAAAGATCCCATTTATCTTACTGTATTTTGGATTTACTTTAAATGTATATTTGGACTGTATTTTGACTGTATTCTGCGTGTGTATTTTCAGAGCCAGAGTTTGGTGACTGGAGGTGAGGATTCTCTGCTCTGCCTGTGGAAAGATGGATCAGGAACCGATTTGTCAGCCAGCGGCAAAACAGTGGACGAAAAACATAAGAAAAAGGTGGATGATAAACGAAAGGTAGGAACATAGTATTGCTGTTATTGTCATTATTATTAATAATAATAATTATTATTATTATTATTATTATTATTATTATTATTATTATTATTATTATTGTTATTTTTATTGTTATTATTATTGTTATTATTATTAGTAGTAGTAGTAGTAGTAGTAGTAGTAGTAGTAGTAGTAGTAGTAGTAGTAGTAGTAGTTTAGTATTATTACTATCATTATTAGTAGTAGTAGTAGTATTATTATCATCATGATCATCATTATTATTATAATATCTTTTAGTATTATTATTTACATATTTTCGTTTTTGGAGTAGTAGTAGTAGTAGTAGTAGTAGTAGTAGTAGTAGTAGTAGTAGTAGTAGTAGTAGTAGTAGTAGTAGTAATAGTAGTAGTAGTAGTAGTAGGTATATTTCAATCATTAGGATCCTTGAATCCTTAAGGTGAAGTTTGATTTCAAAGATTTGCATTCAGATTTCCAAATCTTCCTACAAAACTATTGTGGTAGTTATGATAAATATCCATATGTGTCACGTAAGACTGCCGGTGTCGTATAACTTTACACCTGAGAATGAGTATTGTAGTTGCTGGTGCAAACAGTCACATGTGAGTGGTCTGCTGATTGTCACGTCAGCCTTTAGTAGGAGGAGGAAGAGGAGGAGGGGAAAAAGAGGGTGATGATGATGATGATGATGAGGGGGTAGTCAGTAGTTCACAAACAAGGGGCATGATTCAGCAAATTCGGCTCCAGGCAAACAAAAGGTGGAATTGTCCCTCAAACAAAACAGTAGACACCCAGTAGATAATAGTCGCCTTTGAAGGGGAATAAAAACATGCTCTTTGAAATGAAAGTTAAGGTGAGAGAAGTTCATGATGTAATAAAGAGCTGTGTTAGGTAAAAGATATAATAGTGACAGATATTATAGTACGACGCAATTTTTTCTGACATTACTGGCTCTTGGACTTGACTTCTTTGTTTGTTTTTGCTGCTGTTGTTGTTGTTACTGTTTACTATATATGTATGTATATATATATATATATATATATATATATATATATATATATATATATATATATATATATATATATATATATATATGTATATATGTATATATGTATATATGTATATATATATATATATATATATATATATATATATATATATATATATATATATATATATGTATATATGTATATATGTGTGTGTGTGTTTGTTGAGAGAGAGAGAGAGAGAGAGAGAGAGAGAGAGAGAGAGAGAGAGAGAGAGAGAGAGAGAGAGAGAGAGAGAGAGAGAGAGAGAGAGACAGACAGACAGACAGACAGACAGACAGACAGACAGACAGACAGACAGAGAGACAGGCAGACAGAGATTGAGATGGAGAGAGTGACAGAGAGAGAGAGCAACAGAGAGAGAGGGACAGAGAGAAAGAAGGAGAGGAAGGGACAGAGAGAAAGAAGGAGAGGGAGGGACAGAGAGAGAGACAGACAGAGATGAGA
>OZ012688.1:4394410-4564410 GCA_963942565.1 Maea johnstoni | reverse complement strand
TTTTGCATACAGCTGAATACACTTTGCATAAGTAACTCAGTTTTTTGTTTTCAGTCATACACTTCATCTCATGGTTTTCTTCCTTTATTTACTTAATGTACAAATATTGGCATTCATTTTGCTGAGTCAACATATATTTTGTTCCAAAGCTTTTGTGTTTTTATGCTTAGTAGTTTGCAATGCAAAACAATATGTAAAGCTGACTAAAATGAGTTTCCTAATGAATAGTCACCCATAAAGCGCAATTAGCCCACCCACCCATCAGTTGGAAAAGTAAACATTTGACATGAAAGGCTGCCTACAAAAGTGCCTACAAAAGTTACTCTAAATCTTGTTAACCCTTTATACCTATAGTTTTCCTCCCTTAGTGCTACCAGGACCTATGATAATTAAGAAAATAATTTTGGTGAGTTAAAGTGAAGCTCTTTAGAGGCGTAAAAATGGAGTAAATAATCATTGAATTTCATCCTAAAACAGCAACATTTCAGTGGTACCACAGACGTAGGATTTGGACCACACAACAAGAGAACAACAATGATAATAATACAATTGCTAATAACAACAACAAAAACAACAACAACAATAACGACCACAACAGCAACAACAATGACCACAAATAGTTCAAAACTATCATAACAAGGTAAATTGAGGTTTATTACAGGGCAACCCTGCAAATGGAACTATTTGGTTATTGTGAGACCTGTATTGTTCATGATTCAAGAAGTTGGTGTACATTGTCTGGCCCGTCTATTCTATACAGTCTGACTGCTAAAGATCTGGCTTATCGCTACAAATACCCCTTCAATTCACCAACAATGTACAGATTGTGGACTTTTGAAGGGGAACATCATTGTCCCCATCAGTTCAACACTGAAAAAAAGTTTGAAGTGGGTACGCGGAGCTTTTTCACTTTGTGGAGGTTGTGTCGCGCTAGCATGTAGCCTTTCTTTTCGCCAGTGTTGAGTCGGTGTTGAGGTCAGAGAGCAGGCGCACCACACCTCCTTCGTAAACACACAGCAGCAGCAACGACGGCAACCTCTCACTCCCAGGCACACTGAACGCTGTCAGCTTAGCAGCTGTCACTCAATAGCACGGGTCGGAAACTAGGGTGTTCAGTAGAGCAAGGCCATCTGGTGGTGGGACTCAGTGACTAGGGTAGACAGTGTAGCAGTAACTAGGGTGGACAGTTGACTACGGCCACCTGGTACTGGGACTAAGTAACTAGGGTGGACAGGGTAGCAAGGCCATCTGGTGTTGTGACTCAGTAACTAGGGTGGACAGTGGAGCAAGGCCATCTGGTGGGGGACTCAGTAACTAGGGTAGATATGTGGAGCAACGCCACCTGGTGGTGGGGCTCAGTAACTAGGGTAGACAGTGGAGTAAGGCCACCTGGTGGTGGGGCACAGTAACTAGGGTAGACAGTGGAGCAAGGCCACCTGGTGGTGGGGCTCAGTAACTTGGGTAGACAGTGGAGCAAGGCCACCTGGTGGTGGGACTCAGTAACTAGGGTGGACAGTGGAGCAAGGCCACCTGGTGGTGGGGCTCAGTAACTAGGGTAGACAGTGGAGTAAGTCCATCTGGTGGTGGGACTCAGTAACTAGGGTGGACAGTGGAGCAAGGCCACCTGGTGGGGGACTCAGTAACTAGGGTAGACAGTGGAGAAAGGCCACCTGGTGGTGGGACTCAGTAACTAGGGTGGACAGTGCTGCAAGGCCACCTAGTAGTGGTACTCAGTTACTAGGGTGTACAGTGGAGCACGGCCACCTGGTGGTGGGACTCAGTAACTAGGGTGGACAGTGGAGCAAGGCCATCAGTTGATGGGGCTTAGTAACTAGGGTGGACAGTGGAGTAAGGCCACCTGGTGGTAGGACTCAGTAACTAGGGTAGACAGTGGAGTAAGGCCACCTGGTGATGGGGCTCATAACTAGGGTGGACAGTGGAGCAAGGCCACCTGGTGGTGTGACTCAGTAACTAGGGTGGACAGTGGAGCAAGGCCACCTGGTGGTGAGACTTAGTAACTAGGGTGTACAGTGGAGAAAGGCCACCTGGTGGTGGGACTCAGTAACTAGGGTGGACAGTGGATAAAGGCCACTGGTGGGGGGACTCAGTAACTAGGGTGGACAGTGGAGCAAGGCCACCTGGTGGTGGGACTCAGTAACTAGGGTGTACAGTGGAGAAAGGCCACCTGGTGGTGGGACTCAGTAACTAGGGTGAAGGGTGGAGAAAGGCCACTGGTGGGGGGACTCAGTAACTAGGGTGGACGGTGGAGAAAGGCCACTGGTGGGGGGACTCAGTAACTAGGGTGGACGGTGGAGCAAGGCCACCTGGTGGTGGGACTCAGTAACTAGGGTGGACGGTGGAGAAAGGCCA
Organism: Maea johnstoni; assembly: GCA_963942565.1. Classification (NCBI taxonomy): domain Eukaryota; kingdom Metazoa; phylum Annelida; class Polychaeta; order Spionida; family Magelonidae; genus Maea; species Maea johnstoni. Next base: position 4,562,040 of record OZ012688.1, on the reverse strand, counting down.
CTGGTGGGGGGACTCAGTAACTAGGGTGGACGGTGGAGAAAGGCCACTGGTGGGGGGACTCAGTAACTAGGGTGGACGGTGGAGAAAGGCCACTGGTGGGGGGACTCAGTAACTAGGGTGGACGGTGGAGAAAGGCCACTGGTGGGGGGACTCAGTAACTAGGGTGGACAGTGGAGCAAGGCCACCTGGTGGTGGGACTCAGTAACTAGGGTGTACAGTGGAGAAAGGCCACCTGGTGGTGGGACTCAGTAACTAGGGTGAACGGTGGAGAAAGGCCACTGGTGGGGGGACTCAGTAACTAGGGTGGACGGTGGAGAAAGGCCACTGGTGGGGGGACTCAGTAACTAGGGTGGACGGTGGAGCAAGGCCACCTGGTGGTGGGACTCAGTAACTAGGGTGGACGGTGGAGAAAGGCCACTGGTGGGGGGACTCAGTAACTAGGGTGGACGGTGGAGAAAGGCCACTGGTGGTGTGACTCAGTAACTAGGGTGGACGGTGGAGAAAGGCCACTGGTGGGGGGACTCAGTAACTAGGGTGAACGGTGGAGAAAGGTCACTGGTGGGGGGGACTCAGTATCTAGGGTGGACGGTGGAGAAAGGCCACTGGTGGTGGGACTCAGTAACTAGGGTGGACGGTGGAGAAAGGCCACTGGTGGGGGGACTCAGTAACTAGGGTGGACGGTGGAGCAAGGCCACCTGGTGGTGGGACTCAGTAACTAGGGTGGACGGTGGAGAAAGGCCACTGGTGGGGGGACTCAGTAACTAGGGTGGACGGTGGAGAAAGGCCACCTGGTGTAGGGACTCAGTAACTAGGGTGGACGGTGGAGAAAGGCCACTGGTGGGGGGACTCAGTAACTAGGGTGGACGGTGGAGAAAGGCCACTGGTGGGGGGACTCAGTAACTAGGGTGGACGGTGGAGAAAGGCCACTGGTGGGGGGACTCAGTAACTAGGGTGGACGGTGGAGCAAGGCCACCTGGTGGTGGGACTCAGTAACTAGGGTGGACGGTGGAGAAAGGCCACTGGTGGGGGGACTCAGTAACTAGGGTGGACGGTGGAGAAAGGCCACTGGTGGGGGGACTCTGTAACTAGGGTGGACAGTGGAGTAAGGCCACCTGTTGGTGGGACTCAGTAACTAGGGTAGACAGTGGAGAAAGGCCACCTGGTGGTGGGACTCAGTAACTAGGGTGGACAGTGCTGCAAGGCCACCTAGTAGTGGTACTCAGTTACTAGGGTGTACAGTGGAGCACGGCCACCTGGTGGTGGGACTCAGTAACTAGGGTGGACAGTGGAGCAAGGCCATCAGTTGATGGGACTTAGTAACTAGGGTGGACAGTGGAGTAAGGCCACCTGGTGGTTGGACTCAGTAACTAGGGTAGACAGTGGAGTAAGGCCACCTGGTGATGGGGCTCATAACTAGGGTGGACAGTGGAGCAAGGCCACCTGGTGGTGTGACTCAGTAACTAGGGTGGACAGTGGAGAAAGGTCACCTGTTGGTGGGACTCAGTAACTAGGGTGGACAGTGGAGCAAGGCCACCTGGTGGTGAGACTTAGTAACTAGGGTGTACAGTGGAGAAAGGCCACCTGGTGATGGGACTCAGTAACTAGGGTGGACAGTGGATAAAGGCCACTGGTGGGGGGACTCAGTAACTAGGGTGGACAGTGGAGCAAGGCCACCTGGTGGTGGGACTCAGTAACTAGGGTGTACAGTGGAGAAAGGCCACCTGGTGGTGGGACTCAGTAACTAGGGTGGACGGTGGAGAAAGGCCACCTGGTGGGGGGACTCAGTAACTAGGGTGGACGGTGGAGAAAGGCCACTGGTGGGGGGACTCAGTAACTAGGGTGGACAGTGGAGCAAGGCCACCTGGTGGTGGGACTCAGTATCTAGTGTGGACAGTGGAATGAGGCCACCAGGTGGTAGTGGGACTCAGTAACTAGGGTGGACAGTGGAGCAAGGCCACCTGGTGGTGGGACTCAGTATATAGGGTGGACAGTGGAGCAAGGCCACCTGGTGGTGGGACTCAGTAACTAGGGTGTACAGTGGAGAAAGGCCACCTGGTGTAGGGACTCAGTAACTAGGGTGGACGGTGGAGAAAGGCCACTGGTGGGGGGACTCAGTAACTAGGGTGGACGGTGGAGCAAGGCCACCTGGTGGTGGGACTCAGTAACTAGGGTGGACAGTGGAGCAAGGCCACCTGGTGGTGGGACTCAGTAACTAGGGTGTACAGTGGAGCAAGGCCACCTGATGGTGGGACTCAGTATATAGGGTGGACAGTGGAGCAAGGCCACCTGGTGGTGGGACTCAGTAACTAGGGTGGACAGTGGAGCAAGGCCACCTGATGGTGGGACTCAGTATATAGGGTGGACAGTGGAGCAAGGCCACCTGGTGGTGGGACTCAGTATATAGGGTGGACAGTGGAGCAAGGCCACCTGGTGGTGAGACTTAGTAACTAGGGTAGACAGTGGAGTAAGGCCACCTGGTGGTAGGACTCAGTAACTAGGGTTGACAGTGGAGTAAGGCCACCTGGTGATGGGGCTCATAACTAGGATGTGGAACTCGGCCATCTGGATGTTGGACCCAGTAGCAAAGGTGCACAGTGTAGTATGGCCACCTGGTGGTGGGACTCAGAGACTAGGGTGTACAGTGCAACAATGACTCCAGGTGGTGGAGCTTTATAACTATTTTTTTCTGTGGAGCATTAGACTCCCCCTGATGTAGGGCACTGTGATGATATTCTTACAGGGATAAAATTGTGAAAATGCCACTTCATATTAGGGTTATTATGACATACATTAGAATACAGAAAATGTTGGTAAGGATTAGATATCAGGCTACACAAAGGAATAGGACCAACTGATGGTAGGGACCAGTGACTTTGGATATGATTAAATACTGGTATTTACTTTGTGTGTCTTTAAAGCCAGGGAGGGGGGACTACTTAAATACAATCTCACTTTACTATATCCCTCGGGTTTATCTGCTCAATATTAAATTCAGAAAAAAATAACAATGGTTATGATTTCTTGGCCGCCGGCTTTACCTTTATCATGTTAATCCCCACATTCCTGGCTAGCTGTCATTTGGCATCTCAACTGACTTCATTGACGGATAGAAGCTGCAGGCTGAGCGATCAACACCCCTCTCATAGAATAGGGAAGATACTTGACACCTGCATACTCCACACAACCCTTTGTCCCTTTTTTAGGCATTATCGGGATCGGTGGGGTTCCACCCTGGTCGGGTAGGATTGAAACCCCTCTCTGAATGCCCTCCTTGTTTTGTGGAGAAGAGCTGGGTCTTTATCTGAAGAGTGTCGGGTATGGGGTATTGTGATACCCACATAATTACGGTTGAAGGTGTCAGGGTATAAGGGTAGGGTGGGGTGGCTGTGGTGCCCTATGTAAAAGGGTGATGTGGTGTTAAGCCAGGGGCAAAGGCATTGTGATATGAACAGTAGCTAGTGTGTTCCGATGAGGACATTGAGAGTTGAGTTGGAATTCGGATTTTGGAATTTCGGTTATTGGCATTTTTTTCTCTGCCATATAGGAGCTAAATTGTGACTGGCTAGTTGTTTATGGTGGCAGAAGTTGGAGAATCTGAGGAAGCCCTATGCTTAACCTCAAGTCACTGGCAGCATTCTTCTCCATTTCTCAGACCTTTTGATGTCTTGGATTCCAACAACAACAACAACAACAACAACAAATAGATAAAAGTGGTGCAGTGGACGGGGCCAGTAGCTACTGGATTCTTCTAGCCCCACTAGCCAGACACCATATTACAAAACTTAGATACTCACCTAGTCAATAGAAAAAGAATGATATAAAATGGAGTTGCTTAATCTTAGACTATATATATATATATATATATATATACATATATATATATATATATATATATATATATATATATATATATATATATATATATATATATATATATATATATATATATATATATATATGAAGAGAGAGAGAGAGAGAGAGAGAGAGAGAGAGAGAGAGAGAGAGAGAGAGAGAGAGAGAGAGATGGATGGATGGATATTATATATAAATATATATATATATATATATATATATATATATATATATATATATATATATATATATATATATATATATATATATATATAAATATTTATATATATATATATATATAAATAGATATATATATATACAGTCAAACCTCTATTAAGCGACCGCCCAAGGGAAATGTCAAAAGTGGTCTTTTAAAGAGTTGGTCTCTTAAGAAGGGGTTGAGGGTCTGAGCGAGGATATGAAAAAACAAATAATTTCCAACAATGACCTGGAATTATTGAGGTTGCTTTGTTTAGCTGCGTTTGTTGAAATTTCTTCATTAATATTTTAAGAATAAACAATTCTAAAAAACTAAAGTTGAACTATATCATTAATTGAGGACCCTCAGAAATGATATACTTTCAAATATTTTTACCGATTATTTCTTCATTTTATTGTGCCCTTTCCAATAAACAAGGCGTCTTGGCATTCAAGTGGCCGCTGAATAAAGGACCATTTACTCTTAGGGATAAGATTTCATGGTCATCAAGGTAAAATATACAGGAAATAGCCTTGGGGGGATTTGAAACGGTCGTTCAAGGCAAGTGGTCGTTTAAGAGAAGTGGTCGTTGAGGCAAGTTTGACTGTATATATATATATATATATATATATATATATATATATATATATATATATATATATATATATATATATATATATATATATATATATATACATATATATATATATATATATATATATATATATATATATATATATATATATATATATATATATATATATATATATATATATGTATATATATATATATATATGTATATATATATATATATATATATATATATATATATATATATATATATATATATATATATATATGTATATATATGTATATATATATGTATATGTGTGTGTGTCTGTTCCACATACGCTACAATCCCCGTACCCACTACTACCCTTCGCGGCTGGGGTCCTGGGCTAGGCAATGGTTAATCCCACCATACTGTATACCGGTGTATTTGATTGTTGCCTGGCCCTGAACGTCCACATAGCATCATCTCCCCAGGCAGGTGCGAGGGAGTCGGGTTGCCAGCGAGCATTGACGGCGCCTGTTTTTCAGCCTCCACTCAAGGAGAGCTCTGTTATTCGCACCTCCGATCTGACCTCAGGAGGTCATCGATTTTTCCTCAAAGAAAGCCCTCCGTGATGGTAGTTTTATGGATATCTGATTGGATGATATTCAGTAATTTCTCGATCAACTTCGTAGGGAATAGCCTCAAGATATGAAAAAGTTTATTTAATTTTGTGTTTTCAAAGTATTTGTGATTTGTTGTGAGATGGTAGTTAGGTATTGCCTTATCAAAGATACAAAAAAAAAGTTTGTTTAAGTTTTGTGTAAATTTGTGCAATTTGTTTGGATGTGGTAGCTTCAGTATTGCAAGTTATCGCACAATATTCAAATTTTGAATTTTAAATATTCAAGTTTGTCTAATTTTTCTGTTTTCATCTTGGGTTATAGGATTTGTGAAATTTTGGAGGTGGCAAGTTCAGGATTGTAAGGTTTAGCACAATATTCAAATTTCGAAGTTTAGATATTAAAGTTTGTTTAAGTTTTGTGTTTTCATCTTGGGTTATGATATTTGTGAATTGTTTGGAGCTGGTAGGTTCAGTATTGCAAGTTATAGCAAAATGATAAAATCTTAAGTGATGAATATTAAAGTTTGTTTAGGTTTTGTATATTCATCTCAGGTTCTAGCATTTGTGATTTGTTTCGAGGTGGTAGGTTCAGTATTGCAAGTTATAGCACAATGTTCAAATTTTAAATTTTACATATTAAAGTTTGTTTGAGTTTTGTGTTTTCATCTTGGGTTATAGTGTAGTATTTGTGATTTTCTTTGAGGTGTCAATTAGTTAAATATTGCACAATACTTATAAGGATAAATATACTTATTATGTAAACACTACTCCAAGTATCATATCCTCAAATATTTTGGTGGGCACCTAGCCATCTTTTCATTGTAAGTTGTGCACTCATCTGAAATATTTGCAACATTATGATATATCAACCTTACCACCACCACCACCACCATCATCATCGCCATCATCATCATCATCATCATCATCCTGGAGTACGGATGATGGAAAGAAAAGGATGGGGGTGTACATAGCTATAAGACACACAATCTAGGTCAGAATGACCTTTGAGTTCATGCAACTACCAGCATACAGGAGGCATGAGTTCAAGCGCAGGCCCAAGCAGTCAGAGTGAATCAAAAAAGAGTTTGTCAGAAAAACTTGTTGTAAGAAATTTGAAATAAAGATATTTAATCAAATTTTGATGGCATATAGAAATGCTTATCAGAGATATAGAGACATTATTTTCCCAGCCCTTTTTATGTGGCCTGCTTGGGTCTTTGCCCACAGATTTGGAAGCAAACCACCTACATTTCTAATATGAGATGAATAACCACATTATTTCTAGTTAGCCAAAAATAAAACACCCACATGGCTTTCTAGGGGTGTTGGCATCCTCCACTAATGGCTAGTCATGATTTGCCTTGATATGGCAGAAAAAGTGATCATAAGGGAAATTCCAAATTTTAAATGGTGTGTGCTGTTGTGCTGATATGACAAACATATATGATCCACAATCTGAAGTAGTTATTCTTCTGATGATGCTGTTTTAATGATTTATGTCTCTTGTTTTCTTTCAGACACCAGGAAAAGAGAAGCACTCATCAAAGAGAAAGTCCCATTCAAAACCTTACTGAGATCACAAAGAGGCTCCTACAAATCACAGTGAGGCTGGATCACAGTGAGGCTGGACCATAATGAGGCTCCTTTGTATCACTGCTAGGTTTTATTATTTAGACTACTCTCCAAGTTTCACAAGCAGTGGGACTGAATGATTAACAAGCTATATGTTTAAATGGATGGTAGACCAGATCATCAGACATTAATATGGTTGGCATTTTTTACCGGCAGAAGAATAAAATGCAATGACCTTGGAAATGACCATCTGAAAAAAAATGATGTTTAGGAAGAGACACTAAAAATTGGTTTGGTACATCTATTCTAGATGACTGAAAGTAGTGCACACAAATACAATCAAATAAATATTTCAATGAAAGTGAGAGTATCCTCTAATTAAAAATGTTCATTATAAGTATTTTTGAGATGTACGCTAGAGTACTTTAGATTAGGGTTAATTGTCATATTCTTTCATAAAAAGTCATTTAGAAATAGTATTGCTGGTGAAATAAGTAAAAATGAATTTAGATGGGCTGAATTTTTGTGTGTAGATATGTAATTTTTGTCAATTACATCATAATTTTATTTATTTCCTCAAAATGTAAAAAAAAGGTAGAACTTAAACTAATAAAGGAAGAAAATTTATGTTTCAATATTTGAACCAATCAAGTTATTTGCTCTGACCTGTCATATTTTAATTCCAGCACCTCATTGGTCTGAATTATCTTAGTTTGGCCGACACATTAGCCAGCGATACTGGGACAATTAACCCATTCATGCCTGTAGCGCACAAAACTGCCTGACTATTTTGGTGATATCTCTCTATTAAAAGCAATTTGCAGAAAAATATTTGAAGGGGAAATGTTGATCAAAATTTGACTCACATCTCTCTTACAAATATTTTGTGAATTCAAGATTAATTCTCAAGTTATTTCCACAAGTATCAAAGGTTCAGACGACACTTGTTCAGATCTCCATGCATGAATGGGTTAACAGAGTTTGTTGCCCAGCCCTCTCAGCCTTCAAAAGAAGGATATTCATTGTGAGAAGATCACATTTTTGTGTTTTGTCTGAAAATGGTTTTCCAAATTGAACACCCCAATTCTGTAAAATTCTGTATTGATCTCTGCGTTATTAAAAAAAACTTCCATCGCACTATGGGACCAAGGTCAAGTTGACCCCTTTTGTCGTTAACTCATTCAAACCCAAAGTTTCCTTTGAAATTTACCCTCGGGATAAATGCTTCTTTTGAAGATAACTTGAAAAATAAATCATAGAAAGGGAGACATTTAGGTTGAGTTACTTCTCCCAACATTTCTCCTTCAAATTTTTTTTGAAAATTTTGTTTCTTGAGAGAGTACCAAATTTGCAGCCCATTGTTTACCAGTTAACCCATTTATGCCTGTAGCACCCAAAACCGCCTGACTATTTTGCTGATATTTCTCTCACAAACAGAATTTTCAGTAAATATTTGAACTCTGCTTCAAATATTTTGTGAATTTAGGATTAATTCTTAAGTTATTTTCAAAAGTATCTAAGCTTCAGATGACTGTCTTCAAGGAGATATCAAGGCATGAATGGGTTAACCCTCCCAATGCTGAGGCTTCTTTCATCCAAAGCACAATGACGTAAAGATTTTTGAAAACCATCTAAACCCTGTCTCTTTGGTTTTCATGGGAAAGCTCTCGCTGAGTACTGTCAGATGAATACCAATTTGCCAGGGTTTCAGTCATTTTTATGTGTGTTTGCATCATTTTGAATTGCCCAAATTAGCCACCAGCAGCATATGAGTTAAGATAAATCATTTGGAACAATTATCTTTCACTCATCCCCTATATTTGCATTTATATTGTCATTACTCATCAGTTCATAGATACACACAGACAGGGTATCATTGCTATTGTTAAAAACTCTTTGTCTAGTATACACAATAGCTAGGTTCTGTTGTTTTATGTGTGGTTAACTAGTGACAGGTTGTCATTGTCTGCAACAAAGATGATGGTGGCATGAAAAAGAAACATTTTTATAATGAAATAAAGAGATAACAAAGCCGTTGTGATTATGCTTTTTCTTCATCCTTATACAATGGGGGTTTGGTTGATCGAGTTTAGATTTCTTAGGGTGGTTGCTTAAGTAAACAGAGGATGTAATTGTTCACCAGAAAGATGGTGGTGGATTGAAAAAGAAAATCTTCTATAATAAAGTACAAAACAAACATGTCAAAGATGTGGTTATTTATTTTTACGCTGCGGCGTAGTCAATAAACATACACACATACATTATGCTTTTTCTGTTCATCCTTGGGAGATTGGCTGATCAATTGTAGATTTCTTAGTACATTAACTGAGTAAATGAAGAAGATTCAAAAGGTAATTATCATATTCAACCCATTCACACTTGGGAGTTCCTCTATAAAGCATCGTCTGCTACTTTCATAGTTCGTAAAATAACTTGGGAGTAAAGCGAAAGTTCACAAATTATATGAAGGAGAGTTGTTGTTTGACTTCTGGCTAACATCTCTTCTTCAAATATTTTCCAGGAAATGCTTCTATTAGAAAAATATTTCCAAAATTGTCAGGCCTGTTTTGGCCGCTCTGAGTTGTGAATGGGTAAGTTCTGTTGAGAAGAAGAAAAAGAGTGCTCAAGCTAAGTCCGACATCACAGAAAACACTGTCAACTATCTGAAAGAGTTAGCAAATTTAAAATCATTTTTCTTTAATTATCTGCCACATTTGACAGAAAAAAGTAACAACCTGGTCTCAGTCAGAAGGGCATCTGGTCATCATTTGGACAACAAAGCCCTCAAAAGGAATTTATAAAAATTGTCAATTTCAATTTGAGTATTCTAACCTCAATTTGACTCACTGGATTATATGCAAACATATTGAACAAAGATTATTCATACTAGAAATGGGACTTACCAATATTATAAACTTGTTTACCATAAAATACCTTAAACCCAATGAAACCTTGATTAAATGCACTTCTGGTATGCTAAATGGACATTCAAAACAAAAAGGAATGAAACACATGGATAAGGATACACCTTCCTTTATATGTATTCATAATACTCAATTTGCCTTATGATTTTTAGTTATCGAAACTAAGTCATTTTAAAGATTTTGAATAAATAAACATATCAGAGAGCACTCAACACTCAAGAATTCTGCGAGTAACTAGATCCTCACGCCAATAAATAAACCCATAAGCTACATTAACACAAAAACAAAACCACCTACAGTTAGATTAACATTACAGGGGCTACTCTTTCCAAGTAGAACTGCAGCAAGTCTACCTCTCTCCACACTCTTATTTATAGCTCTGCTTTCTCCAAGGTAGGCCCATGCAACTATTTTTCAATTAATTCATATATCTAAACTTAAAAGAAGGCCTGTATCTAGATCTCTGATCTAACATGAATTTAACACCAACACATACCATTCTCATATATATATATATATATATATATATATATATATATATATATATATATATATATATACATATATATATACTAGTATATAAATGTTTGTGTGTATAGATAAACACACACATATATATATATATATATATATATATATATATATATATATATATATATATATATATATATATATATATACCTATTTATATATATATATATATATATATATATATATATATATATATATATATATATACATATATATATATATATATGTATATATATATATATATATATATATATATATATATATATATATATATATATATATATATATATATATATATATATATATATATATATATAAACACATACATACTAAGGTTAACGCAGTAACGCCTGGTGGCTAGGCTATCCACAGGGGATGACATCTGAACTTTGGTGTCACGGCCTGGGAGGCAGGCTACCGGCAAGGATGTTCATGCTTGGAGGGCGGTCGTATCCGCTGTGGCTCTGCCAGTGTTTTAGATAATAAGCATGACATCTTGACAATACAATAAATCAGAGCACTCCTCCTGAGTTTATGGTATGAGGAACAATGCTCCCCTTTTAAACAAGTACACTCATAAAACTGAGACGACCCGCTTCCCTTCCCGCTTTGTTTTGGAAGCAACACACACAAGATAGGGGCGCGTTTAGCGGTCAGCATGCAGTGGTTGAATCATATTCTCAAACCATAAAGACTATTTGTCCTGGGTATAACAAGCAACCACTTTATTGTTTAAGATATTTTTGTTTATTTAGTTGCATGTTAATTTAGTACAGTTACATCGAAATAAGTCATAGACTAGAAGTTTTATGGTATAATTATTGTAAGATGCCGTATGTTATGATATACCCCTCGACGAACTTAGCAGATAGTCTCTGTGTATTGTTATACATTTGAATGTTTATGTACATTAAGGTTTACAAACACGTAGTACTACTAGTATTTATACTAGGTAACGTAAGCACATGAGATAAAGAAAAATTGATTACGAATATCGAAAACGCGTAGTGACCTGCGCGATGATGTAAGTGTTAGAATATTTTTATGATGCAAATGGTCGATCCATCGATGTAAACTTTTGATATTTGCCAGTTTTGTTGAATTGTTGTTTTTCTTTCTGATGTACCTCTCAGATAAGTAATACGGTTCTCTAAGCTGGGCCAATGATTGAATGTTGGACGTTTCGCTCTTTCAAAAGAGTTGAAAATGATCGTTTTCAGTTTGTCATGAGTATCACTAAATTAGGGATAGGTCTGTTTTCTAAATCCCCTAATATCCTCTTCCTGTCAACAGGGTTATAGTTTTCAAAAATTAGATCGCGTATCCTCTTTCTTAGAACTTTCTTGGAGATTTAAATATACAAAGCCACTTTTCTTTGAATATTGTCGAAAACGAACCCCTACCTCCTGTAACCACTTGAGTGAGTAACACACCCGGCCTGGGCCTTTCCCACTCCCACTATTTTGTATGGCAACCGAGGAAAGGATGTGGAGTTGCTCATGTGTACCTCCTACGAGAGAAATAGTTACAAGCATTTGATCAGTTTTGTGTTCGGAGGCAGAATTAATAATTTCGAAAAACTATGGTCGATGGCAGGGACAGTATATATTAGATGTATGAAATACTTTTTAAAGGCCTTTTTTAACTTCTCAATACAATTCTGTTCTTTATTCATTTAGAAACAAAGATCATAGAGACATAAATACGAAAATACAAACAAAAATACAAATGGTTCGTTTCTTGTCAAAACTCTTTGGTCCATCCTTGCCGACATCATGAATAATTCATATGAATGTAGTTTTTTAACCTTGTTTAGATAATTCTAGCATGCTAATTTCCAGACATAGTTAAACTGATCTTCACTACAATGTTTCAGCTCTGTAGTCCTCTAGCCGAATTTGACGAATTAATACTCTTTAAAAGCTGGTCTCTGGAAATAGGGATCGCTTATTTATACTTTGTATGTATAATTATGTAAATGAACACAAAATAACCAATTATGCTAGTACTTAAGGTATTTCTTCCAAATCGTTTTCTCCGGCAACATACGAGTCTGTTGCAATAGAGCCAAAAAATGCGCAAACGTCTTTAGTAATTTTATCATTGATTATTTCCTAAAGCTAAAACAAACCTATTGTAATATGATACCAAACAGTGTAATAAATCATTTAGGACGGTGTTAATCATCCGTGTGGTAATATAATTAATCGACTCTCGAAGCTTCATGTCGGAAACAAACCATACTATCAGGAACTATATATTTGAAATACATAGTTCCTGATACTATGTAATACCATCTGCAGGGTTGGTAGAATGTTGCTATCACCGCTTGGGGCATATTCCTTCCGTCCAAGCTCTTGTCATTTTTTTCTTTGAAGGTAGTTATCATATGCGTCCTACCCTATCAGGAATCACCGATTTGAAAGCATCGTCATTGCATCCTCCTATCAGTATATATCTGCATTTAAATCCCAATAAAATATCACCTATGATTATCATATTTAACATCCCACCATTAAAGGTTTCGCACCTGTACATTTTACATTGGTATTTGGTTTTCAATAAGAGCAGGTAAAACATCTCTATGGATAGAAGCTAGTCTGGTCTCGTTGATGACACACTGCAATTTTTTTTTTAAATCCGGAATTTCACCTTCAATGTGAATGCATGACACATGAGCGCACCTGTATAAATTCTTTGCTGAAATCTCTGTTTATTTGCACCTGGCGGTCTTAAACACGCAGTCATATCATCGCTGCAATCAATTCATTAAAGTCAAATGTAAATATTATTCTGCTACTTTATTTCGCTGAGAAATTCGACTTTTGCGCAATCGATCATATTTATTGGATGCATAAGTCGTGTCTACCAGCTGTCTACCTATGTCTTCGTTGTGGATTCTGTTGTTGGAACTAGTTGTGACGACATGCATTCCTGTCACGTGATTTCTTCACCAGAGGAACTCAAATCCCTCCGCCTGCCAAATGAGTTGGTAGGGGTGCTAGAAAGCACAACTATTTCTAAGATATAATGCATCATAATCCTGATTAAAAGGATACTTGCGTAAGTATTGCAATATTGAGTGCAGTTTTGATGGAGATTCACTGCTGATACGTTAAGAAAACATGAATGGGACATTGCACTATATTTTCTCGCGGAGGTAGAGCCGTATCAGGTTCAGGCGAAGTACCGCCCAACCAAGATTCTCAAGGTATGTCAGTTTCGAATGGGACTTCTATGAGCGAGGACGTTACCACGGATACCGTTAAATTGTGTCGAGTTTAGGCTGCGTGTGACCGTCGAACCACCGGAGGAGGGATGACGGATACACTAGAGTCAACTTAATGTTGCAATGGGATGTGTTAGCACTAAGCTGGTGCCAGAATCTCCGCCGGACGGCCACTTGGTCAAGACAGTCTACTCCCAAGATGGCACTGGTTCCAAGCAGACTGGTAAACAGAACAAACAGGGCAAGGCGAAAGACGGGCTGGATGCCCAAAAACAGGCCCAGAAAAAGGGCCCGAAACCCAAATACCGAGCCAAGTTCGACCCCAGGGTCACGGCTAAATATGACATCAAGGCTCTTATAGGAAGGGGCAGTTTTAGTCGAGTGGTTCGAGTGGAACACAGACTCACAAAACAGCCCTATGCAATCAAAATGATTGACAGACAGCAGGGCAAGGATTTATTCGAGGCCGAACTGACTGTTCTCAGAAGGGTACGGCATAAGTACGTGATCCAGCTGATTGAGGTGTTCGAAAGCAAGGATAAAGTGTACATGGTAATGGAACTGGCCACTGGTGGCGAACTCTTCGATAGGGTCATTGCCAAAGGCAGCTTCACGGAGAAAGATGCCACTAGGGTACTACATATGGTTCTGGAGGGTGTCAAGTATTTACATTCACTCGGAATCACGCATAGGGATCTTAAACCTGAAAACCTGCTATACTACCACCCCGGACACGATTCTAAAATCATGATCACAGACTTCGGACTAAGTGCATGCCGGAAAGGGCAAGACCCGCACATGAAAACAACTTGTGGAACGCCCGAATATATTGCACCGGAAATCTTGGCGAGAAAGCCCTACACTTCACAAGTAGACTTATGGGCTGTGGGTGTCATTACTTATATTTTATTAAGTGGGCAGATGCCATTCGATGATGAAAACCGAACAAGACTTTACAGAATGATACTCAAAGCCAAGTTCTCGTATCTAGGAGAGGTAATTACATATACTTTTATAGAATGACGATTTTTGAATTGTGTATCTGATTTTCAGATGACAACCTATCAGTTGTGTGGATCTCCAGTTGTCGCCGTAGAAGTGAGAAATTCTGGGAGGTGGGCCTTGTAGAGCAAATTATTTTGCAGGATAGGTTAAAATTCAGACTGGCAAGTAATATTTAGAGCACATGTTCCCCTCTTGGCAGGTAGCATTGCATTTGAAATGGAACAAATCAAATTACCATACATTCAAGGTTGACATTCTGTGTATTGTTAAGCCTGATCATCTGGGTGACATCACTGCTATAGTGAGTTATTGAATATGTTCAGTGTCCAAATAATGCCTATTCACGCCACAGGTCAAGGTCTGGCTCTTAACCCTCTGGCTATGTTCTGTGCAGGTCAGACTTGACTGACCATTTAATGAGACAGACAAATTGCTCCATAATAGCTCTACTAGCCCTTAGGGACTTCTCCATTGAGGTCTTTATCACCTCTGCAAATACCTTCAGATTAGATGTGTATTGCTCCCAGAGGGCCCATGACATATAGATAACCCTGTGGTACTTTAACACCACCTTTGGGAGTACTTAGATTCAATGTGTATTGCGATTAAAAGGGCCCATGACATACATATATAATTAACCCTGTAGTACCTGAATCTATCACCTATGGAAATACTAACAGATCAGATGTTTATCGATCCCAAAGGGCCCATGTCATACGTATAATTATTAAACCCTGTAGTACTTGGATATTACCTCTGGGAATACTTACAGATTATATATATATGCATTGCTCCAAGGGCCCCATGACATTTATGAACGTAGTACTTGAAAGGGATTGACAGTACATTTGGTGATCAATACCTATTGCTATAGCTTTGATATCTAGGTATAAAATCACAAACTAGAATGTCAATGATTAATTATGAATATATGCTAACATCGTGTTATATATACAATATCCTATTTTTTACTCCACTTGTATATGAAATGAGAAGTGCCATTGTTCTCAATTATATTGATGATTAGAGGGAGTGATATTTTAGAAGTCTGCTATTTCACTCTGGAGCAGGGTATTGAGGGGATAACTTCCTTAAAAGGAAATGCAGTTTGAAAATTCTGACATTCTAGTTTAACCCATTCATACATGTAGGAGCCAAAACCACCTGGCAATTTTGGTGGTATCTATCTAACAAAAGCAATATTCAGAATTTTTTGGAAGGAGAAATGTTCATCAGTGATCTATCTACAACTCTCCTTCAAATATTTTGTTAAATTATGCTTCATTCCAATGTTATTATCCAAGGTATTTCGGGTCCAGACACTATTTGTCTAGGAATGAATTTGAGTGACATCCAGGAATCCTGGGTGTTGGGGACTAATTGCTTGTTAGGCAATTAGTTGTTAATTGAGTTCCTGGGCAGTTAAGTAGATTAGTGGTGAATTACTGCACAAAGTCATTGTTTGGGTGATAATCCAATTGTCACTGATTGGATTATGGAGGTGGGTCAGTCAGTGCTAATCTCCAGGGGGATTAGGAGACGGCTACTTAGTATCCATTTAGATTACTCCCTCTGCTACTATGGTAAGTGGCTTAATACAATGAGTAGTTAGCCATGACAGGGATAAGCACCTGTTAATTTCTGGTATTTGAGATACCTATAGGCCAGGTGAATAGTGCTTTTAAAGCAAAACATCAATTGCTCTTTAAGGGCAGCAACTTTTTAAAGAAGAGAACTAGTTTGGACTCTGTGAAAAAGCATGCATTTATGTAGGTCTTTTTCAGAGGAAGTAACTCAACAGGGTCTGACACTTAGTTTTCAGGCTAGGGGCCCGAAAAGGTCTTTAGATAGAAATAAGTGGTCAAAAACAGGATTTCCGGTTATTATACATACTATTTCGTGCCCCTAGCCTGAAAAATCTAGGGGCCCACAGCAAAATCTAGGGGCATATGCCCCTGGCCCCTGGGAAAGTCGAACCCTTCTCAATTATATAAGGCCATTTACTTTGCTCATCTTATATTTAACACATTGTATCTAATGTCAGTGATTTTGTGTTTTCTTTATTGTAAAGGAAGTTGCAACAATGTAGCTGAAGAAGTGCCTACAATATTGTTAATCTGTGGCTATACCATTTTCTGTTTGATACATTGTATAATACATTGTACATGGATGTCCCATATTTCACCATCAGATCTTTTTGAATATCCATGCAATTTTGAGGCATATTTATCATCCCTTTCATTTTACTTGTAGCCATATTTTTATTGTTGCATGTTTCAGTTCCTCATGAAGATAATTAAAAGACTTAAAAGAAGTCCAGCCGACGAACGAAAACATCACCCCATAAAACCCTTGTCTCTTACTGTTTTTGTCACCTCATCTCTCACTATAGCTTTTGTTGATGATTACATGATGAAAAAGTTGCCAAATCAATTTCAATACATTTTTCTTTTTGGTCGTCAAAATTCCGGAACTTAAAACCTTTTGACAATTCTCATCGCTAGTAGTGCAGAGTATCATCTTAAACAGTTCTTTCAGCCATACCTATTAAGTACAACTGCTGTTTGTTGTTTTAGCCTCCCTCTGCACTAATTTACCCACCTACACACAGGATGCCCTTTTTATCTGACATTTGTTGTCTTTTTTTAAATGTTAGGCATAAAAGAAATACTTGGCTGTTTCCTGTATTAGCCGTACCTACCCTATTTTCTGGCCCTACCCTAAATCTTTTTATGACATTTTGAATCTAAAACACAGCATTCCAAATGAAAACATGAACAGCTCAACTATGAGCATACCATTATCACTAAAATATTTCTTGAAATAAAAACATTTTCGTACCTACCTACCTTTAACTTTCTTGGGTTGTTACAGGAAACAAACTATATTTTTTAGGCCTTTGGAGGGACCATTAACCCTTAGCCTATCACATCTGCAGCGTACCTTTGGCAGGGCTCGAAATTAGCTGAGCCGGGGGACCAAGGGTCGCTTGAACTCTCCTGCACCTTCCTCAAATTTCTGCAGGCAGCCCAAAGATGTTCCATTTGATATACACACCACCTCTATGAAGATGCAATTAGGCTCCCTGAAACGATCCTGAAACGATCCTAATTTTGATCCCTTTAAAGTCGCAATAACATCTAGCAATATTTTCAGAAATATTGGACTGAAAGTTGTTTCCATGTGAGTCAACCTCACTCAGTCAAATATTTTAACTTTCTCGCCAAAATGATCATGATTTGCATACAAGCTGAAAATTTGTTCCTAGTTATATCTGTTATGGACTTCTTGACCTGGTGGTAGTATCTTTGATTCAACACAGATGGCGGCAGGGAGGGGTGGTCCCCTTATTAGTTGATATATAGTGGCCACCTGGTGAGCAAATATTGAACTAAATTTAGGTAGACTCATATTTGAGATGCTTATCTACCTCCACCCCCCCCCACCCTCTAAAATATTGTCGCCAGGGAGGGGTCTTATTTCCTAGGAAACTTGCCCCAGGGGGTAAATTTTCACTGGATGGGTAGATTTACTGTAACACCAGTTTAATTATACAGAGCAAACTTCAACTCAAATTGCTTGGCTAAGCTACAGCTGACAGTAAACTAGCATGACTAACACTCATTAATTAAGCTATTCCATCTTACACGGATCTAAGTTGATAAGTTCTCACCACAAAGTGTTGCATGTTAGAAGGAGGTGTTTAAAGATCCACATATCATGCTTCGCATGATGGCCTTAACAGCCTAATGGCTGCCGATCAGGAAATGCCAGTCTCGCAGGATTTAAGATCTATAGCCACCTCTTCCTTGTTATAACAGGTAAGGCCTTAAAATAATTTGTTTGCATCCTGAAAAAATAGGCTAGGTAGGTAGGTAAAAAAAAATTATGGATTATTTTTTTCAAACAATGCATGTTTCATGAAGTTGCAATTGTAATGCAATGTTCTAAAGCTGCATTTTATGTTGAGTGGGCGTTTTGAGGGCAGAAAAAATATAACAAAATCCTTGGTTTGGTGGAGTAGAGGGCTTGCTCTATCCTATTTCGAGCCCTGGATTGGGCGTGCCAATAATGTCCAGATACCTCGCTGGTTAAGGCCATGACTAAAGGTATGGAGTCATGGTCTTTGCCAAGATTTAAAAAACTGGGTGGCCAAAATCGGCAATCGGAAAAAAATTGGGCATCCTACTTTTCAAGAGAGAACACATTAAACTCAGTTTACAACAATAAACATGTATACATTTATTGAAATAAGGCATGATAATACCCATATACACTGCTGGGAATTATATTAAAGTGGAAAAACTTCAATTGTATGCTTGAAATTGACATTTTAGAAATTACTTATAAAAGAATTAGGGTGCCCTGAGGGGTGATCTTTGATGGTTTAAAAGTCCAAATGACACCCAGATGCCCTGCTGGCTATGACTAAGTTTACAAGATAAACTTCTGTGGGATAGTAGAAGGAGCCAGACTAAGTTCTAGATGTTCAGTGTAAAGGCATGTTCAAGTTTTCAGGTCCCATTATGTATTCAAAGTACTGCTTCTTTATTCACCTATTAGTGATCACCATCAAAGAAAGACAATGCTCTTGAATGTTTTCAGGGGTGAAATGTACGATTGTGTGTCAGTTCATTCTTGTGCTCTATTACATGTAAAACCCCAGCTGGTGCTGTAGCATTTCCTTTCAGGAATGTAACCAACCCGAAGGGAACCTTATTGTGGTTTCTACAGGGTTGTATTGTTGTAGTAAACCTTATTGTGGTCTCTTCAGAGTAGTACTGGGGGAGAAAACCTTATTGTGGTTTCCTCAAAGTTGTATTTTCTCGTCCCAGGGCCATTGGGACGGAGTCCGTCAACAATACTTGAGTTGCGGGAAGCATGATAGAGGGATTGTGTATCTCCATCGGTCTAACACTGGAGTATGCGAGCCTCGGTACCCCCGCTATTGTGTCTAATGCGCTACTTGTGGATACGTGCACTCGATCAAAGGTGTTAGCTGAAAGAAATGCTAAGCGCCGAGTGAGAGTACTCTTTTTTGCCTGCGGTACACAATACCATCTCCCATGCAGAAAGTCATGGTTTGTAGGGAGGCACAATGGTCGCCGTGAAAACTGCGAGTGGGAAGTCGGCCTGGCTTCACAAGTGATCTAGGTCACAGGGTGGTGCGCTGGGTCACGCGCTGAGAGGCAGGGATTTGCTTGAGCAAACCATGTGCTTCGTGACCTCTTCATGTCTGGATAGGGTACGGCACCTCAAAAATTTTACCGATGAGATAATTCCTAAATGATACACTGTAATAGTCTTAGCCAAAAGGGCATCTGGGCATGGTTTCATCACCAAAACCCTCAAAAACCACCTCTCAGGACACCCAATTATTTTTGATTAATTTCTGAAATTGTTAGTGTCAAGCTTACAATCAATTTCTCTTACCTCAATATCATTCACATGACATTGTATAATAATATTGTCTTATTTCAATAAGTCAATACATGTTTGTGGTCGCTGGGTCACCCTATGAGAGGCAGGGATTTACTTTAAGCAAACCATGTGCTTCGAGACCTCTTCATGTCTGGATAGGGTTCGGCACCTCAAAAGATTCTCTCGATCTGATATTTCCCAAATGATGCAATATTTTAAGTGGTATTTTTAACGATACTGCCTGTCTTCCAGGGATCGTATTTTATTTTTATTAGCACTGTCAGCTTCAGAGACTTTGAAAGTAAATAGCAAACTACCTTCGTGCAGAGATGTCCAGGTAGCAATTTAGCATTGTTAAGGAGCAACCATTTAACAGATTTTATATGGAAAGGGCACAATTTCAAATGACAATATTATTATTATTATTATTATTATTTGATACTGATATTTGGTATTTTATCAAATATTGGTGTAACAGTAATCTCCCCCACACCCTCAAAATTGAAAACGGGTAAGATTTTCAGGGGGATCTGAAATAAGATCTTCCACCCAGCCTGAAATGTATCTCCGTAGAGGATAAAAATTTACTTGGGAAACATCCCCACTATAAATGGGGGGGGGGGGGGGGGGAGTTATACAGGGTAGGGTTGATATTTCCTGTGAAGTACCTTCAGAGTTGTCATCAAACACTGTGTAGGTGATCAGACAGGCTGAAAAATCATCACATAACATTTTCTAAAAAGGAGAGGAGATGCAGCCTTAATAGTAAATTAGAAAAATTCTATTTAATTAAACATTTTTTACAAGTCTTTCTTTAAGTTAAGTAATATATTTAAATTTTGTAGGACTTCTGTAGCTTTCACAATGAGTCAGAGAGCAGGGTAACCCGAGGGGATGAGCACGTTTCCTAATGCAATTGCCTCTTTCAAGTCAAGGGTATTTGCGAAGTTATGAATGAAAAGTCAGTACCGGGCTCATCATGCATGATGGGACGAGACGGAATGACTAGGGCCACTCGTCGTAGACAGACACCCCATTCAGTCCCTCACACAAGATTGGATTAGAGGGAAGAGCAAGTTTAGCGTGTGATCGCGTAAACGGGTCGTCAGCCATTGACAATATCGCGAGCATCCGAGGCGTGCGGATCGTAGAAAGTTTTTCAATAACCTCCCAGTCTGCTGGTCCAATCAGCTGTGATATTAGTGCTATTGAGATACCACAAATCGCAATATTGGCATACCCACGAAGACATACTGGGACTACTCATACGTGAATTACTACTCTTCCTCCTTACACATGTGGAAATAGGTAAGAACTGACCAAGTGATATTCTGAAGAAGAGGGGGGTGGGGGAGGGGGGGGGGGGGGGATTTTTGCCCAGGAAATAAAAAAACAAAAAACAGAAATAAAAACATTCTGACTCTGAAAGGTAAGAAAAAATGTTCTGGATCTGAAAATTGAGAATTTCTAGAGGAAGAAGAGGAAAAAGATTCTAACAAGGTCTAAAAAATACCCCAGGGTCCCCCAGAATATCAAATGGTTCGCACCTAAACTAAATATATGGCTCTCAACTCTATCATTATTGTCAGGTTTTTTGCTATTCTTGGATATATATTGTTTGCTATATTTTCAAATATTTCCACCAGTTTTGTTGTTTTGAATAGCTAGACTTCACAAAAAAGGAGTTTGAGGACAACTGTCCTTTATTTAAACAATATCCATGAAAGTATCAAACTTCTACCCGTAAAAACATTTTTTTTTCTTATTTACTTGTCATTCTCGCTGCGGGACAGTCTTGCATTTGATTGGCTGCCAGGGTGGTCTCTTATTGCCCAATGAGCATCTTCAAAGAAATACGGACTAAGAAACACAGAGCAAGTATCGAAATCTGTTTTTATGTTTCTTTGTGTGAAATTCTATTTGAAACTTGAGATAATCTATTTGATACTTCCTGCCATCCCGTTTTTTTAAAATATCCTAATGGAGTCTCTGTCTCGGTCTCGTTTAGGAGTGGCTTTAAATGTCAGCTCGACCTAAGCTGCAGTAAAACTGGATATTGGAGGCCGTAGATAAAGCACACATGTTGGGGTCTTCGTGAAAACCGATTCCACTTCTGCAGCCAATTTGTGCTAATGTGTGTCTCCTTGTCAGTCCTTGACAAGTGGTCTCTGGACATTTGATATTTATGAAATATCAAGCTGAAAAATTGAAGAAAGAAATCGGAGAGAGATATGTTCGTTGTGTCTCCTTTACAAGTGTGGTATGGATGTATGATATTTTGGAAATACAAACTAGAGAATCGAGCGTAAATTGAAGAATTGAAAGAAAAATCTGAGACACATGTTTGTTGGTTTCTGATTTTCTTTTCTTCTGGACCATTGGTGCTTTTGAGAATATATATGAAATTAGGCATGAATTTCAAAGCTATTGAAAGGCTATTTATGGGTTTAGTTATGATAAACATTTCTCCCTCAAATATTTTACTCTGGTTATGGTGTCATTCGTATCTAAAGCTTTACTTAGAAGTCAGTTGATGTCTGGACCCATTACACTTCTGAATGTAACTTAGAAAATATTGATAAATTCTATATACTTTTAAATTTAACTTAATTATATAAATTTTTAGTTATTTATGAATTTGTAGAATGTTTGAAAGAGTTTTGTGGGTTGAGTTCTGATCAATATTTTACGTAAAAATTATGACCTAAATAGTCATGAGGATTTTGGGCCCTACAGGCACGAATGGATTAAAATAACACCACAATATCTGAAAATACAGTGAAAACTGTATTTTGCCACCGTTCTGACAGCTGGCATGAGGGGAAGCTCAGAGGCACCCCCCAAAACTTAGGGGCCTACGCAAGCCCCTTTTCTCACACCCTGTATGTCTATATGTCTTGTGAACACACAACTTCGTGCCGTGTCGTCTACGATTTAATAAGATGAGTTGACGCGGGGGAGAGATGGAGATGTCCGTGTGTCAGATGCCCGTCTTATGTGTGGTCAGTTCGCCCGTGTGTTTAGTAAGGGGCCGTCTCCCTGGAAAGCGTGTTTACACTGCCACACAATAGTGTTTGGCGAGCGGAACAAAGGGGGCTTTGAACAGCGTTTGGTCAGTGGCAAAGTCTTTATTGTGGGGGGATTTTCTTTGAGGGGGAAGAAAGCGGCAGGGTTTAAGAAACTGATTAGTTGCATTCTTGCGGGTAACAGAGACGGCAAAGTTCCGAAATGTGCGTTCGTTACCCTGGTGCATCCTGGGACTTGCGGCGTTCTCAGGTCGCTCGAGTCAGATACTGGACCTGGAACCTGGATTGGATATGCAAG
The DNA here is from genome assembly GCA_963942565.1 of Maea johnstoni. Taxonomy (NCBI): domain Eukaryota; kingdom Metazoa; phylum Annelida; class Polychaeta; order Spionida; family Magelonidae; genus Maea; species Maea johnstoni. The sequence goes on along the minus strand of OZ012688.1, from coordinate 4,538,805 downwards.
GTGTGCTGTAGTTGCTCTACTTGGGTTCAACTGTTTGTAGTCCTTTCAGCAAGGACCCTGGCTCTGTTTGCCTTCTTAACCTTTTCAGCAGCCAGTTGGGTAAAGGTAGTCTTCTTACCCTGAGCGATGTTAGTACAGGGGTCAGGCTGCGGTGAAAAACACTGGGAGACTGCAAGACTTTGGTCTCTCAAATTGCCATAGCCCTACCAAGATCTCGTAGCCCTTATAGCTAAATCCTGCAGTCCCACTGAAGGCCTTTCCAAAAATCAATTTCTTAGTCATAGTCAACAGATAGTGAGTGTCCTGGTATCATTATCAGTAACAATAGAAGAGGCTTGAATCATATAGAGTTGGCATTGGAGAAATTGAAGTGTCAGGTAACCAGGTGTGTGTATATATATATATATATATATATATATATATATATATATATATATATATATATATATATATATATATATATATATATATATATATATATATATATATATATATATATATATATATATATATATATATATATATATATACATATATATATATATATATATATATATATATATATATATATATATATATATATATATATATATTAGGGGTGTCATTGATATGGGGCATATCGATATATCGATAACTCTCCTTAAACAATACAGGCTACTTTCACTTGTCAATACATATCGCAATGTATCGAAATATCAAAAACATGAAAATGGACACTTAGAGAACTGAATATTGCTGGTGTTGCTAGTCACATACTTTCTAAAAGCATTTCTCGACATGGTCATGCCTCACCTTTCTTGTTACATTCCAAGAAAAAACAATAGAATGAGGCAGGACCCTCATAAAATGGTGTAAAACCAGCATAAACGCTTCATGATTTTCCATCATGGCATAGATAGCATTTCTATGGATATATCAATGCATCGTATCTAAATAATCGAAATCGAAAACAATTTATCAATATATCGAATCGAGAAAAAATTCTAAACGATGACATCCCTAATATATATATATATATATATATATATATATATATATATATATATATATATATATATATATATATATATATATATATATACATATATATATATATATCATTTCTAATCTCTTGACCCTGTGCTGAGGATGAGGCTAAACAAGTAATCCATGAACAGTACACTAGACTACTAAATCATGGGGAATACCCTGCCAACAAAAATATCTTAGAATAATGCAGAAGGCTTTGTGTAAAGGTGAGATATTCAGGCATTCCCTTAACGTGCATTGCTAGACCACTCAATTATGGGGGAATCCCCCATCCCCAAATTCCACTATTTTATATATACTTATCTTGTTTGAGGATGCCAGCAGCCTTGCCTAAGCCTGTATTGTGGGATTACATCAGACTGACAGGCCAAGCATTGAGTAAGCATGGATTGTTGGTGGGCTTATGTTTGTGTATGGCATCTTGAGGAGGTCTTAAGACAATGTTTGCAATAGATGGGGTTGCCATTAAGTCCTTTGTTTTATGTACTGTGGCCTCCACGGAGGAGGGGCGGTGGGGGGGAGGGGTTGTTTATATTTGATGGAATGTGTCACATTTCTTTGGCAACATTCCTGGTTGCTGTCATCTGACTGGTGTCAGGTAACGGTCCTTCTGTGTGTGTAGTGGCCTGGCTCCCAGGCTGAGCTACCTATAGAGGCTACAACTAGACTGGATGGCTGTTAGGTAGGTGTGATGCGTCTATCAAACTTAGGATCGCAGTACAGTTCTCAGGGGATTGTGGTTGAAAACCATCACACATTTAGTGGGACTGGTTGCCCAACATTGGCAATTGTAAAATTTTAGGGCTTCTTACTTTCAAGAGAGACCACAAAATACTCAGATAACAACCATAAACATGTATTTCCTTATTGAAATAAAGCATAATACATCAATTAAATGCTTGAAGTGACTTTTAAGAATTATTTTAGTGTTCTAAGGGGTGATATTTGAGTGTTTGGGTGTCCAAATGATGCCCAGATGCTCTACTGGCTGAGGCTATCCTGGCAATGGAAATATTCTGGATATACCAAAGAAAGAGTGACAATAAAGTAAAACTTCAGAGAACTGCAGGAATAATATGCAATGCACTTTCCATATTGTCACCAGGGTTTCGTGGTCTACCTTAAACTCTGGGAAATTTAGACCCCCCATTTCACAAAATATGCACCTAGCTGTAAATCTTGCTCTTGCAGCTGATACAACATGAAAGGTATTTACAGAAAACATGGGCCAACCATGAAAATTGTAATTATCAAAGAGCAGGGAGCCTAGGGCTCCCTTGAATTCTCCTGGGGCTCCTTCAAATTTCTTCAGGGAGTCCAAAGATGTACTGGTTTCTATACGCAACACCTTCAGGTAGCTTTTAAAGATGCAATTGGGCTCCCTGAAAAAAACTTTGAGCCCTGAAAACATGGTCTTAGCCATTATTTGGAAACAGGGTGTCCAAATAGAGGTTTCATAGACTTTTGTGTGTCCAAAGTGTGGTACAAAGTACATACTACTAAGAAAATTAACCCTATATATTTGCATATTTTGCTTTTTTATGCCAGTAACTGCTTTGTGTGTCTTATAAAAGTGACACTACAGCTTCTACATCTTCTATCTTCTAAGAAAAGTCATCAGCAAATTCTGACATAAATTTTTGGGTGTCCAAACTGTCAAAAAACAGTGTTCTGGGTGTCCAAATGGCACGTTGGATGCATAGGCGGCTAAGCCCCTGCCTGAAAAGTGTTCCCAAATTACTGATAATTTACGTTATATCTGAGATTAGGAGCTCAGAACAACTTGACACCTCTGGACAGCTGCCGAATCTCAGCTTCTCACAAATCAACAATGGGGCTGCTGGACGACCCTGTGTTTTCAATTATCATGTGTTTTTCCCCCCGACTGTCAATTTCACTGTAGTTAAGGACTGTTGGGGCATGGTAGCCTGTGAGACAGGAATTAGGTCACCAATATCCTAGGATGGTTACACTATGTACAGGGACTTATTCAGTGTTACGAAATTTGGTGCCGAAAATTGGCAACTTTGAAATTTAGGGCATCCTATTTTTCAGTGGAAATGCTAATATATCCAGATTACAACCATTTCCATTGTATGGTTTGAAATAGACATTTTAAGAAATTCCTCATAAAAATTGAGGTGGCTGAGGGGCGATGTAGTAAGTAGAAGTAATTAGTAATTACTTACTTTTATATAGTAAGTAGTAGAAGTAACTTAATTATTGAGTCATTGAAGGTGAACTCCATCCAGATTGACCAGAAAAACATTAGGGCGTAGTTGTGGTGAGATATATAAAGGTTACCTTCCATTGTACGTCCCGATACTGGTCGATACCTACCACAGTCGTCATCAATAATTCACACTGTGGTCTCATCAGTGGTACCAGCGGCCCAGCATGAATATATGATAAGTATTCCACAGACCAATCGATTACATAACACTCCCTGCTTGACCAGACCAACTCAGGTGAGAGAGAGAAATGGAAGCATATCTGTTATATAACACTCCCTGCTTGACCAGACCAACTCAGGTGAGAGAGAGAAATGGAAGCATATCTGTTATATAACACTCCCTGCTTGACCAGACCAACTCAGGTGAGAGAGAGAAATGGAAGCATATCTGTTACATAACACTCCCTGCTTGACCAGACCAACTCAGGTGAGAGAGAGAAATGGAAGCATATCTGTTACATAACACTCCCTGCTTGACCAGACCAACTCAGGTGAGAGAGAGAAATGGGAGCATATCTGTTATATAACGGAAAACCAGGCTGCTATGTTCTTTTGCTTGTTATATATTGACACTCTTATGTTGAATACAGCAGCACTAAAGTTCTAATCAAAAACTCTTTGTGGGATCTTTTTTATGTTCAAGGGTTTTAAATACATGTAGAATGCTAACTTGACCATAATCAACATAGTATGAGACTGGTTTCAATGTAATTATTGCAAACTGGTAAGTCATACATATACAATGGAGGCCTATGGTAAGCCCTGAAATACCGTTCCATCTATCTACAGGGCTCGACATAACAGATAGCCCCATAGTCATGACTTAATCTAATCATAGAAAAACGGCATTTCGGGCAAGCTGAACAAGCCCTTAACTTGCCCTGCTTGATTATCCATCATTAGAATGGAAATTGAGAGGTTCATTCTTTGAATTCATAACAGTATCTTTTGAATAACAGTAAAGTTGACAGCAACCTTGAAAAGTCATAAAAGGTAAAGGCAGAAATAAAATGGGCAAGAAAGATATAAAGAAATTACATCAGACCTGAAGTTTAAAATATTAAGAAAATTTTCATTGTCTCTATGTCAAGGTTAAACAAGGTAATTGCTATTAAACTGGCTCGGCAACCTGAACGCCTGGCGGGACTATCTGATCTTGGGTCCAACTTGCCCCACCTGACTACCTGCGTTGGCTGGGTAATAATGATAAAAATAACAATAATATTGTCATTTGATATTGCGCCCTTTCCATATAAACATGCTCAAAGGCGCATTACATTCATTGTCAAAGGATAGATGTTGATACCTACATAGTTATTTGATAAATACATCTTTGAACAGATGTGTTTTCAGTTGTCGTTTGAAGATTGCCACACTCCCAGCTGCCGGAATATTATTTGGGAGCTGATTGAGTCTGTTGAGTCCTGATGTAGAATGCTAACTCAACCGAAATCCACATAATAAGAGACTCGTTTCAGTTTAAATAGTGCGCACTGGTAATTCATACGCATACGGAGGAGACCTATGGTACAGGTACTGGTACTTGGTTACCGGTACATCTAGATATCTACTCAGGGATCGACGCTAACAGTGGTCCTATGGCCCCAGGCCAGTAAAAATTCCCCAAAACAGCTTTGGGCCAGGAACAAAGACCTTTAACTGGTCCTACAGGGCCAGTAAACATTTGGGGACATTCTTGTTAACATAGTTTCCCATCAAGAATGTCCCCAAATATTTTTGAAATTAATGAAGAGAAAATAAATAAAAAATGGTGTCGGTGAAATTTATGCAATATTTTTTTGTGACGATTAGAAAAAAAATTGTTGGACCAGTACAAATTTGTAGGACCAGAAGTTCCTAGGTGTTACTGGTCCTACAGAGCCAGTAACATTTTGAGTTAGCGTTGGGGCTTGAGCAGATATCTACTACACAGCACAGCACATCACTTAACATGATTACACTTCTCTCTTCTCCAAGGTATAATTACCCCACTACATATTGATATGTTTGTCTAGGAAAATATTGTCTCTGTCTCCATGGCGACGCAACCTCCACTTGGATGTTTTCTGCAGGAGCATTGTCTTATGTGTTACTGTGGTTTTTAAACAACACATTCCCAGGTGTCCCCGGGCTGGATTACATTGACTCGATTTTATTACGATAATAATTATGTTGAGTACTGAGAGAGGCATGGTTTGAATAATCTGCTCAGGGCTCGACATAACAGATAGCCCCATAGTCATGATTATCTAATTGGGAAAAACATCATTTCTGGTAAACTGAGCAAGCCCCTACCTTTCCCTGCTTGACAATCTATCGTTAGAATGGAAATTGAGAGGTTCATTCATTGAATTCATAACAGGATATTTTGAATAACAATACTGTAACCAGCAACCTCGATAAGTCATTATTAAAGGGAAAAGTCTGAAATAGAATAGGTGAGAAAAACATACAGAAATGATTTCAAACCATCAATTTAAAAAATAAGAATTTTTTTATTGTCTCTAATTCAAGGTTAAACAAGGTAATTGCTATCTGGGTCCAACTTGCCTCGCCAGACTACCTGGGTTGGTCGGGTACTGTTGAGTGCTGCTGCTGCTCATTGACTAGTCTGTGCGCTATCGGCCTCCTCGGCAACCAGACAAGTCAATTTCAACTACTGCCAGCCACACTAGGTGGATTTGTTTTTGTTGTCATGGTAACAGTAGGCAGCCATATTGAAGTGGTGTTTTTCTGGGGGGGAATTTCAGCATGGTATATTTAGGGGTGGCGAGGGGGGCATGGGAGGGGCCAGGTTACAAGAGGGTATTGGGTGAACTCATCAGTGCCAGGAACACTCCTGACTAATGTTGTCTGGACCTATGAGAGTTTTGAAAATAACTGAGGAATTCAGAATTAATTTCCAATATACTTGGAGGAGAGCCGTTTGGTGGATTCTGTTAACCCTTCCAGTGCTGAGGCTACTTTCACCCAAAGCACAAGGATGCGAAGATGTTTTCAAAAGAGTCATCGCTCTGGGACAGACAACACCTGTCAAGAAGATCTGGCCAAGAAAAAAATATTGTTAGTTTCATGTAACGGTTCGAAAACCAAATAGGGTAGGTAGGCCGGTAAAAAAGATTTTTTACATTATTTTGTCAGAAATGTGTGTTTTATACATGTTTTGTGTTGATTGGGAGTTGGGAGGGCAGAAAAAACTTTAGGTAGGGATTCTTTTGAATAAAAACTCATTAGGGTAGGGTTATGTACAGGAAACAAACAACTATTTTTAAGCCTCTCCTGGCATAAAAGGGTTACGGCAAAAGAGTGTTTGGCCGGGATAGACGACACTAACCAGATCTATGAAATCCTGGCATCGTGTTCTATATTTATAGTTATTCTGTAGTAGCTTGTTTTTGTGTTATTGTGTTGTTTTACATAGGACCACCCCAAGTGTAGCAGAAGGGATCAAGGTCGTTATATAGATTTTCTATACTTTCTGCATGAGTAAATGTACCTCCATTCTACCAATAGTCTTGTTATTCGGCTGTTATATGTTTATCTATTTTGCATATACAGAAAACTACTACTTGGTGCCTGGTAACAGAAAAAACATGACAGAAAAATGTAGATGACAGCCTAGAAATCTAGGCTAACAGAGTACTCGCTCACCTCGGATGAATATATGGACTAGGCAAAAGTAAAATCAGAATTAACTTTTTTTAGTGTTAAAAATATTGATCAATTATTGCATCACTAAGGAATTAAATGTATAGATATAGAATCATATCTTGAAAATTCTAAAGGTGCCAATCCATATGAGGGGGACCAGGAAGAGATGCATTCTAGCTAGTGTAGACCTTGCCTTAAAGCCTCACTTTATATGCCACAACAACACCAGTGTGCTGTTCCCACAGAGGACCTGTGCCATACCTTAATAAGAGCATATATATCTATATAATTTACAAAAAACGCTCCATTAAGCAAAAATGAGATGGAATACTGTGAATGGGATACTAAAAAATGCAGGGCCTGGATACAAAGGTTTCCTACTTAATAAGCCAGGGGCAATAGTAAAGAAAAAACTTGATCATAAAGCTTGGGGTATCTACCTCTGTTGTGCTAGGGTGTATAGATTCATACATGTTCAGGCACTTCACAGTTATATTATTTAGAGCTAGCAAAATGCCAGGGCTAGTTAAATTTGTTGTATCTATTCTTGTACTGCTGTTGAAAATCTTAGGACTTTCACATACAGGAAATCTCAATTAGGAAATGGTACCGATACTTGATACATTACCAAATATTGATATCGAATAGAAAAAATTATCTTATTATTTAAGATCTGTATACCCGTTCTGATTAAAAGTATAAAATTGACTTAACTGCTACCAGGACATCCAAACACCAAGGCAATTCGCTATTTGTTAGTGAAATCTTTAAAGTTGACTCTGCCAAATTTTACAAATTTGTGTCGCTAGGAGGCAGGAAGTTTTGTTAAAATACTTAAAAATATTGTTCAGATATCGTATCACTAAGGACATATCGCTATAGTATTTTATCATGACAATCATGCTAATCCTTTTGGCCTAAAAAAAGTTGTTTGTTTCCTGTAACCGTACACTAGTAAGATTTTATTCAAAAATTCCCTACCCTTAAGTTTTTTCTGCCCTTCCAACCCCCAATCAACATAAAACATGCATAAAACACACATTTTTTGAACAAAAAAATAATGCAAAGAAAATAATTTTACCAACCTACCTACCCTATTTTTCTATGGACCGTTACAGGAAACATACAAAAAAAATTCTAATCATTTGCTCAAATTCTTCGTGATTTTGAGTAGATTAGAAAAGGAGGAAGGCCAGATGGCAGAAAGGTATGTCTAGGGTAATGAATATCCATGTGGCATTCCACACTCAATCTTTGCTGCTGTACATAACATTATTTTGTGCAATAGCTCCACTTAATTCTCAGAATGAATAGAGGCTTTCTATAACCTGTTTAATTGCACATGCTGTGTCAAGTATGTGAGAAAAAATTATGACAATCACACCAGGAAAACAATGCCTTCTAAGAACAATGCTTTCTTATTGTTTGGAGCAGTTGCCTGTGGCTGTGGCTCTTAAGGAAACCTGGGGGTTCATTAATTCATGCAATTGTGAGAAAACCCTTTGTTATAGTTTTATGCTAAGTGTTCCGGTTAGCAGTGCATTTCTGTAATTGTTCTTAACTTATTGTTTGTCTAGACCTGAGTGTTTCCTGTTTAAAACTCCACAATTGTAATGCCTTTATTAGTTAAAAGCTTATACCACAGTTCAATAGGGGGTTATTATGAATTGAGAGGGTGTTTCATTCATGTACCAACCAATAGTTACATCAAGCATGCTAACCCTTTCATAATCTTTGTTTCTGTACCTTTCTCAGTAAAACATATCTCTTTTTGGAAATGTTTTGAGAAAAAATAGCATGTGTGTTACTTTCAATGATGGCTATCCAGATACATGTCTGCATGGTTCTCTAGCTTATGATACCATATATATATATATATATATATATATATATATATATATATATATATATATATATATATATATATATATATATATATATATATATATATGCTTGTGGCATTGGAAGGGTTAAGATATACAGTAAGATTGCACCTGCAGCTAGATCAGCTCGACCCCCCAGGTCATTGTAAAAGAGTTTGGCACGACCTACATTTTCTTTTCACTGACTAACAATAGCATAACTTGCTTTTGAAGAGAAAAATACAGTGAATAGAATAGACACTTTTCAATTGTTTCCCTTATTTCTTTAAACTCAATTCTTTCTTCAAGATTGGTTAAGAGGTTTTAACTCACATATTGAGTGACACCTGAAATCTATTGCGAAAAAAGACCAATTGTACTCCTATTGCAGGAAATGTAATTTATGAATTGAGTCTATGGACTAGGCCTATTAAGTTGTTTGTTTCATGTAACCCTACCCTTACAAGTTTTATACAAAAAAATCCCTAACCAAAAGTTTTTTCCACCCTCCCAACTCCAAATCAACATAAAACATGCATAAAACATACGTTCTTGGCCAAAAAAAGAATGCAAAAAGATTTTTTACCGACTTACCTATTCTTTTTTCTTTTCAGACCGTTGCAGGAAACAAACTTTTTTTCTTCTAGGCCCTATGGCAAATAGTAAAAACATTGTTAAGACTTTCTCTTTATTTTATAAGACTATGATGGGTAGTAGTTCCTTCCATGATTGTAGTAGACTGTTTTAAATCAAACCCTGCCGGGAGGCCCAAAACAGTTACTTTCAAACCCCTTTTCTCAAGGCACTCATCCTGAAGGCACACAACAGTTACTTTCAAACCCCTTTTCTCAAGGCACTCATCCTGAAGGCTCGCAACAGTTACTTTCAAACCCCTTTTCTCAAGGCACTCATCCTGAAGGCTCACAATAGTTACTTTCAAACCCCTTTTCTCAAGGCACTCATCCTGAAGGCTCACAATAGTTACTTTCAAACCCCTTTTCTCAAGGCACTCATCCTGAAGGCTCACAATAGTTACTTTCAAACCCCTTTTCTCAAGGCACTCATCCTGAAGGCTCACAACAGTTACTTTCAAACCCTTTTTCCCTAAATACCATGCTTAAAGTACCCTCCCCCAGTTATTTTCAAACCCCTTTTCTCGGTGATGCAATGATGCAAAAGAGCTGAAAATGACTGAAACCCTGACATATGGGTACTCATCTGAGAGTACTCAGCGAGAGCTTTCCAACGAATACCAATATAACAGGGTTTAGATGGTTTTCAATACTTTTTACATTTTTCTGCCATGGTTGAGAATTGGAAGGGTTAAGGAACCCTGTATGAAGGCCATAAACAGTTATTTTCGAACCTCTTTCTCAAGGCTAAGTGCTATCAGTATCTTATGCTAAGCAGGAGGGTCAAGGAATGGTCAGTCTATGAGTGACCTGACCCTGTGGAAACATCTGACCAGTGCACCCCCAAGGTAAGGTCACACTGTCCTTCCTGACCTGACCCCCCTCCTCCCCCCCCCCCCCCCCCCACCAATCAGGGTATCTAGAAACAATGCTAGGGTGTCACTGGGGCATCCTTGAACTTCATGATGAACACAGTTGGAATTGTCATGCAGTTCACTGGGATCCTTGTTGTCGCAGACCAGTACTGGATGTCCTGTGGAATCAAACTCTGCTGTTTTATCCATGTTCCGCCTATAGAGGGCCTGGGCTGGGAGACTGGGGAGCTGGATGGACACCAGGGAGGGCTGGGAGAGATTTAGGCCGGGCCTGAGTATGAATGAATCTTGGACAACATAACATGTGGGTCGAGTTACACCACTAGTGACTGCTGTACGTTGCTGTAGCCTAGCGAGGCCAGGGACCTAGCCAGGACCAGTCCTGCCTGTCTTTGGACAGGCAATGTCCTGAAAACCTCCTTTTTGGACAGACAAATTCTATGAAAAATTTTCAATTTTGACTTTTTAGGGGGAAATCACCAAATATTTTACTAACAACCATGTAAATGTAAATTGCCCTTTTTGACGCAATAGTCTAATAAATCTAGGTGGTATATAAGGATTTGAAGTAGATTAGTAGCTAAATGAGGATGATCATTATGATGAGGGTAATATATTTATTGTTAAGGAAGTATCTTATTGTATTGTTTCCCTGAAACATTTCAATCCCAAGAATTGAGGCAATAAAATTTTCGGCAGCTAATTTCTCTGTCATGATATAGAATTACATCTGCTGTGATTCTTGGAACAGGCTTGCGATTTCCATGAAGATGTTACACCATTATTGGACGATACGTTAATTATTCGTAGAGAACACTGTTATCCCAACAAAAATAGTATCCTATTCTTCCTGGTTCTCAATCTGAAACCTTCCTGGGTGACTTGTCAGGAAATCCAATGCATGAGCATTTTATTCTTGGACAGTTATGATGAGATTCATTCTTGGTATTGCCATTTTCCAAGCAACGACCAAAGTCACAGAGTTTGAACTATATGTCTGTGTAGCAGCCAAAACTGCCTTATGTTTTTGGTGATATCTTTCTTACAAAAGGAAAATGTTTGAAGGAGATTGTTACCAGTACTCGATATAATACAAATGGGGCCTACTAGGAGTCTGCTACTGCTACTGCTGCTGAGACTCTGTGAGTGTGTGTGTGTGTGTGTGTGTGTGTGTGTGTGTGTGTGTGTGTGTGTATGTGTGTAGTTAGGTGGGTGTGATTATTATTTCAACTGTGGAACCTCATCACTGTAAAGGAAGTTCATCACACGCATAGCAAACGTATATCTTTCACAGAGAAATGCAATAACTTAGATAGGACTTCACTAACTCATTCACACTCAGAGTTCCTCTATAAAGTACTGTCTGCTACTCTCATACTTCTAAACGTCTTAATTGGTAGCTTTGAATCATAAGAGATTTTTGGCAGTTAAGGAATCTTTTTTTCTTACAAAAATCAGGTAAGGATTCGAACAAAAAAATAACACTTTTCTAAAATTTTGGTGGAAAACAAACCCATTACCTTTATCTAAAGAACAAAAGAAACACCCTTTAGCAACTCTGATATGGACATCTCATTAGTTCTTGGGAAATAAATCAGATAACGTTGTATTCTACACAAGACTGAACATGATTTTGGTAGCTGTAATAGGGTAGAATTTCCTAGTTTTAGTTCTGTTGTTACAAACCACAGGTTATTACTCTTTTTTGTATTTATTGCTCAAAATGCCACCTATATATGGACTTGTTATGGCAAAAAAAGTTGACTTATGGATGTCTATATTTAGCACAAGGTCATGTGACATAACAGATATTGTTACACATTTTATTACTTTGTAGCAAAACAATCTTAAAAAAGCGTGTTCTTTTATTTTAATGAAGCATTTCAACCAGTGATGCTTGAAACACAATTATAAGAATTCACAGATATTAGGAATTTGATATTAATTATTTTCATTATATCATTGATGCAGTAGCTTTCTGTGCATATAGTTGGCAGTGAACATGTTAATCCACCATGAGGAAACCTTATATGTAATCAGTTAACCCTTTCACACCTAGAGGGCTACACATGGTCTGACATTTACACAAATATCTTCAAGGCAATATTTGAAAAAATATTTCACTGAAAGTTGTTTTTCCTGTGATTTTTAATAATCAAATAGTTTTAGAGGTTTTAGTCTATTTGATTTGTTGTGATGAAAGATGTTGGACCGGGTGTACACTCCAGATACAAGTAGGTTAACCGATTCATGCCTGGAGATCTTGACAATTGTCGTCTGCACCGGTCATTCTTTTGAAAATAATTTTGAAATTAACCAAAGATTCACAAACAATTTCAAGGAGAGTTGTGGGTTGGGTTCAGATCATCATTAATCCCTCAAATATTTTCCGAAAAATGATTTGGTTACGGAGATAAAATCAAAATAATCGGGACGGTTTTGGGGTGCTATGGGTATGAAAGGGTTGAGGGTATTATGGGGTACTAATTAAGGTTGGTTTCATGCTCTGCCTCTATCATCCCCTGACCGCATCGGTCAGTTAGCCTCTCTCCTGATTTGTGTAAACGACAGCCTGCCGGAATGCACGTCATGTGCTCTACAACGTGATGTCGTCTTTTCTAAACAATGGGCAGTTCTCAATAACCCACATGTACACAAGATGGTCATATTTGACTAGGAATGAATAAAGAAAAAAGTTCTTTAAAAAAATAATTTTACCCTGCCCATTAACCCATTAATGCATAAAAGTTACTCTTGAAATTGTTGTCTGGATCTTTGAAACTTTTGATAATAACTCTGGAATTGAGAATGATTTTACAAAATATATGAAGGAAAGTTGTTTGTCATCTTATGATTTACATTTCTCCATAAAATATTCTCCTATGAAGCATCAGCCTTCTCAGCAACGTCATTAGTAGCATCATCATCATTATCATCATTGTCTGACTTTGTCATCATCAGTAGCATCATTGTCTGACTTTGTCATCATCAGTAGCATCATTCAGTATCATCGTACTCATCATTATCACCACTTTAGCAGCCAACCCCAATACCATGGATACAACCCTGACCTAGCTTTTCATGATGATAAAGACCATGATGATGACAATCTTTCTCTTCACTGCATCATCATCATTGAAGACATCATCATCATCATCATCATCATCATCAACATTACTGTCATCAACTCAACAGTTGACCTCTTAAGACTTTTGTAGTGTATTATATGTTACAGCGTAAAGGGTGCATTGTGATCTTGGTAGCTGGGCCTTCAGCTTATTGAGAGAGTCTTTTGAGTGGCGAGGTTGGGTTTTTGATTTCATGCAAGGCAACTTGAAGGCTATGTGTGCAATATAAAACCAGTGATAACTTAAACCTGAAAACCTTGCCAGCGGCATCGCAGGGTAACCCTACCGATAGAATACCCTAAGGATGGGAAAGGGGTGCAAACTGGCATTGACAACTCCCCTTTAATTTGACCATTTTACGTCTGGATATCTCCAAAATACATTTGAAAATATTTTTTGATTATGAAATTTAAAGTAAATTCACAATCACAGGGAAGTTGTAGGTGGGTTTTTGATCACATTGTCTCCTTTAGATATTTCCTGCGTAGTTATCGGGGTAAGAAGATTTTAACCAAAATTTTCAGGATGTGTTTGAGGCTTTGAGCTCCAGGCATAAATATGTAAACCCATTCATGCTTGGAGATCTCTTAGACAAGTGTCTTCTGGACCTATGATACTTATGAAAATAACTTCGGAATAAATCATCAATGCACAAAATAATTGATGGAGAATTGTGGTTTGTGTTCTAGACAACATATCTCCTTCAAAAATTTCCCCTGATTATGCTTTTGTTAGAAAGCTATCACCAAAAACGTCAGATTGTTGGCTGCTACACAGGTAAAAGTTGACAGGCCCTCCATATATCAACATTTCACAGCTTGAAAATCTGTAACGGTCCCATTATTTTTACAGGCCTGTCAGAACGGGCCCGTCAAAATAAGGGGCCTGTTTGGAGCCGTCAATTTTTACCTGCGTACAGGTATGAATAGGCTAATACATGCCTCCAGGACTTACTTCTTACCTCCTCTTTACTTGTGTCCTGATCTATGGAATAGAGGAATAGACTCGCCATTTGAAGTCAAATTTAGTGGACCTCTACATAATACAGGCTAAAGAAATGCTACTTGTCAGGAGTATTGAATTAAGACATTTCTTTCAGAAACTTGCAATTCTGAAATGATGCATTTATTTAAAAAAAAAATGTTGCACCAAATGGTATTTTAGAGATATATATTAGAAGGAATATGATACGGATGGAAATTAACTAGGCCGGCCTTAAAATTATTTTTATTATATCACTACTGAATTGAGATGCCAGGCACTGATATGAATAATAAATTTTTGAAATTAAGGCTTTTGGGCAAGTACATTTTAGTTTGCACTTGCCTGAATGGACAAGCTGATTTACTGAGCAGTCTATACATTTTTAATATAGGAAATTGAAAAGATACCTAGAAATATGCAAACAATGCAACACAAAAGAAAATCATTTCAAATTGTTAAATCCATGATAAATAATACATGCCATTCTAGCATATGTTATATAACCTATGGCGGGCAAGTAAAAATCATTGACTACTTGCTCAGCGTGGTAAGTTAATTCTGAAACTTATGTTTGTGCCTGGATGCTTGACCTTGCTCCGGGCAAGACTTACTGAGTTGAAGTTTGTGAAAGGTTATTACGTTGTTATACGTTCTAGTTAGAGGTAAATGTAGAAGTGTCTTGAAACCTTATACCTGATTCACCTTGTCTTTGCCATGAACTAGATAGTCAACCCAATCATGCCTGGAGATCTACTTGACAAGTGTCGTCTGGATCTGTCATACTTATAAAAATAACTTCAGAAAGATAGATTTTAAAAATATTTGAAGGAGAGTCATAGATTGAATTCTGATGAACAACTCTCCTTCAAATATTTTCTAAATATTTCTTTTGTTAGAAAGATATTTCCAAAATAGTCAGGCGGTTTTGGCTGCTACAGGCATGAATGGGTTAAGTCAATTTTTTGTTGAACAGTAATGTGGCTGGTTTGATTTCTAACATTTTCTCTGGAAACTCTTGGTGAGTCCTTTCTTTGTAAGTGAAATTATCCAACGTCAGAATCATGAAACCATTCATGATTAAAAACTACTCTTGGCCCGTATGTATTGATACAAGGGGGCAATTCATTGCCAGATTTGGTTTGTACAATAATAGATAGTTTTTTTGGGTATTTATTTGTGCCAGAAAATACTTACATGTAAGAATCTATTGTTATTGAAAAATAAATAAATCTTAACCATAGGCTAGTGCTCCCTGAACTCATAAATTCCAGTGTATATTCCTGGATACCTAATTACATATGTCTCTCTGTTTACCATATACCCCGTAGGTGAGTGCATATTTGAGATATTTAGGTAGGCAGAACTCGACAAAGGGACCTGTCCCTTTAGGGTATCTCAGCGGACGGTGTGCCATTTGTGCCAGGAGATCTCCTTGACATGTGGCCTCTGGACTTATTTTACTTAACCCTTCCAATGCTGAGGCTACTTACATCCAAAGCCCAATGACGCAAAGAATTTTGAAAACCATCTGAACCCTGTCATATTGGTATTCATTGGAAAGCTTTCACTGAGTACTCTCAGATGAGTACCCATTTGCTAGGGTTTCAGTAATTTTTCAGCTTTTTCTCATCATTCTGTAATGTCCAAATCAGCCACCACCAGCATAAGGGTTAATGCAAATGATATTCAAATTAAGAATAATTTCCCAATATATTTGGAAGAGAGTTGTGGCTATGGTTCAGGACAACAGTTCTCCTTCAAGATATTTTCTTTAAGATGCCCAGGTCACAAGAGTGTTTTTTGGTGCCATAGGCATGTATTATATAGGTTAAGGGTGAGCCATTCCGGTTGTGACTCTCATTGTGAGAATGTCAGTGGACCCATTATTCTCTCTCCTCGCCCCTCTATTGAGAATGACTTAAAGGTGAACTACCTTGTAGCTAAAAGCTGAGATCACTCACTTCTGTCTGGAATCTTACACCTTTATCTACTGAGTCACCTCCTGAGGGCATGCCATATATTAACCCATTCATGCTTAAGAGTCCATCTAGATATTTCTGTCTGGTTCTACAATACTTGTGACTGGAAATTGGAAGGAAAGAATGATTTACAAAATATTCAAATAAGAGTTCCACCACTACTACAATCACTTCTATAACTGCTGCTGCTACTACTACTACTACTACTACTACTGCTACTACTACTACTACTACTACTACTACTACTACTACTACTACTACTACTACTACTACTACTACTACTACTACTTCTACTACTATTACAACTCTTACAGCTACTACTGCTGCTGCTGCTGCTGCTGCTGCTGCTGCTGCTGCTGCTGCTGCTGCTGCTGCTGCTGCTGCTGCTACTACTACTACTACTACTACTACTATTACAACTCTTACTGCTACTACTACTTCTACTACTACTACTACTACTACTACTACTACTACTACTATTACAACTCTTACTGCTACTACTACTTCTACTACTACTACTACTACTACTACTACTACTACTATTACAACTCTTACTGCTACTACTACTTTCTTACTGTGTGCTCCAGCTGTCTCTCTACACGTACCAAGTACAAAGCACAGCTGGGGGTTGGGTTATCCAGTGCTAGACAAAGCTTGCAGTAGTCTCAGCCCGAATCGACCAATATAAGACACATCAACAGAGCATTAATCAAGGTCACTTCACCAACAAAACTTATACATTTTCTTGGAGTTATTTATAGCTACAGGAATGTCACAGAAAAATCCTTGAAAACAGCATAGTTTTCAAAAGTCATTCAACTCTTTTCGCACTGTACTTCATCTCTGTAATTTGTCCTGTTGTGTCAGACTGGCTCAAGATATTCGAGGCTTTTGTATTTTACCTTTATCGCTACAGTTTATTGGTCTCTGGAAATAAATGTTGATGTTGAGCCCTTGATGGCCACTCTATATTTAACGGGTAATTTTCTCAGGATTTCTCATACCTCTGAGGAATATTGGTCTCTCAGGACAGAGGTTCATGTCGATCCCTTGATGACCTTATAAGGCCCTTTCCTTTACAATTAATGCAGGGCTTAAAATTCAGTTGTTTTTTTCAAGGAGTTCAATTGCATCTTCAAAAGCTACAAGATTTAGACAGTTTTCAAAAATCTTTGCGTCCTTGTGCTTTGGCCGGATGTAGCATCAGCATTGGAAGGGTTAAGAGTAACTCTAGAAGTTGCCATCTGGGCTTATGATAGTGTTGATAATGACTTCGGAATTAAGAATGTTTTTACAAAATATTTGAAGGATAGGTTTTTATTTATTTTTATTTCGGTGCAATCAGTCTCACCAAGCTACATATATGTGCTATTTTAGCATTTCAGTATATATTGGTGACTTAAGTCCCCAAAATATTTGACGGAGAGTAGTTGGTACTTTTCTGATCAACATTTCTCCCTCAATTTTTTTCTAAATTATGTTTTTAATGAACAGACAACATCAAAATTGCATTAACGGGTTGTTGAGGGAGTGAATGCAGGATGGGTGTGTTCTTGTATTCTGTACTCTCACAATGGAAGCCTTGATGTGGGGGACGTGTTCTCCCTGGGGTTTCCACAAGTCTCATTCAGTGACTTTAACCTTTTTGCACTCAAAGTGCACATACTATCTGACAACTTTGAACATGACTCCTCAAGTTCAGCTATATTGGAAAACTATTTGAAGAGGGATTGTTGAACCGGAGATGAAAAATGACTTTCAGTCAAATATTTGTCAAAGTATTGCGTAAAATATGTTGTCAAGCTATTTTCATGAATACATGTCACTCTGACAATACATATGCACTAGAGGCAAGTGGGTGAACCCATTTACGCCTGTGGAAGCCAAAACTGGTCTGACGGTTAGGGCAATATCTTTTAAACAAAGGCATCTTAAGGAAAATATTTGAAGGAGAAATGTTAATCAGAAAGTAACCAGCAACTCTCCTTCAAATAGTTTGTGAATTCATAGTCTATTCTGAAGTTATTTCCGAAAGCATTACAAATCCAGACGCAACTTGTCAAATTGAGCTCTTATAAAGCATGAATGGGTTAAGCAGTATGAATGAGTTATATAAGATCACTTAAGATCCTCCTTGATGTTGGCCTGATTGGACAAATAAAAAGGACCTACTCCTCCAGTCAAATATAGAGGATTGAACACAGAATGGACACAAAGAAACAAGGACATGGAAGTATTTAGAGACTACTTATACATAAAGAGCTGAAATAAACAGCTCTTGAGGAATACTGCAATAGCGATAAGGAGGGACTAGACTTTGTGTGGGACTTACGGTTGTGTTCAGCTGCAAGAAAAGATGTATTCACCATTGTGAACACGCCTAGTTTTTGTCTAGACGTCAAAATGAGTCTGGCGCCATTTTCATCATCCAGGTATTTCTCATCTTTATCTGCTTTTGTTAATGATAAAAGGCCTTAATTCATTAGGTAGTCAAGTACATGAAGGAGAAAAATTAACAGATGCCATAGAGTTCTGGTGCTAGGCTGCTAGCGATTTCAAGGACAGAGATGCCAGACTCTTAAAATATTTCAAGGAGAGTTGGTGGTTATGATCTAATGAACATTAGGTCTTCATATATTCCCCCCTCCAAAAAAAAATGTCCTTCTCTGCTCTGATGGGCGAGTGGTCTCAAGCTTTGCCACAGACTGGTCTTTGTCCCTCACTACTGTCAGGGTTTGAATTTCGACTGGGGCATGTGAGAAAGTGACTTAAGTTTTCAGGCTAGGGGCCTGTGAAAAGGTCTTTTGATAAAAGTAAGTGGTCAAAAACAGGATTAACCCTTAACCCCAAAAATATAGGGGCCCACAGCAAAATCAAGGGGCATACACCCCTGGGCCCCTGGGAAAGTCGAACCCTGGGGTTAGGCTGAGGTTTTCGCTGGCAACTCCAGATTCCTGCACCACTTACAACCGGCTAGCTAAAACAGAACAGCAATATGGCTGAAAAAGTGACGACTGTAGAAATTCCAAATTCATTTCTGAACCAAATTATGCCTTGCCCATACATTTCCTCACTTTACTAGTTATATATTTTCGGCACTTAATATATTGTTGGTATAAAACAAATGTTCATTTTCTAAGTCATTTCCAAATGTATCATGGATAGACATTATATCTATCAAGAGAAATTCTAGATGTAACCTATAATTGAAGCTGTTGTACTTATTCTGACAGCTGTTTTCTGGCCACCTTGACCACTCAGGTTTTGTTAAACCTTGTGGTGCTGGTGGCTTATTCGGTAAATATAAACTGATGCAAAAAACAAAGAATGACTGAAACCCTGGCACAAGGGTACTCATACAAGAGTACTCAGAGAAAGCTATGAATACCAACATGATAGGGTTTAGATGGTTTTCAAATATCTTTGCGCCCTTGTTCATTGGACGAAAGTAGCCTCAGGTTAACAGAAAAACCTGAAGACTAAAAGATACACATGCATGGCAGCCAAGAAATCTAGGCTAGTACATCCACTGAAGTGTTCTCCTGAAGGCTCTCCGATTGAGTCATCGAAATGTTTTGGACCGGTTTGCTCATTTGTGTGTGAACCAGTGAGAGGTCTTTGTGTTGTGATGAAAGGACTCAGGGCCGTGTTGGACCTGGAGCTACAGGGGGGATGAGGGACCCCCTGCAGAGTCCGAACCAGCAGAGTGTCTGAAGGACCTGTCTTCTAGCTCACATCACAATACATATCTCAGTCATAACTCAACTGGCATGAAATCAAGAAAGAGCTCCGATATCATCTAGGACAATCAGCTTTTGTGATAAGGTATCTAGTCAAGTGTCTTCAGCGAAAATAATCTTTTTAAATATGACAAAGGTCATATTTGAATTGTTGCTCCCTGTTTTGGCAGACGTCTATCTTTTGTTGATACGTGTTCTGGCAGACATCTACCTGCTCATCACAGAAAAAAACGAATTCTGCTTGAATTGGGAAATAAACTTGAACAGTCGATGCTGGTAGATATAGAATTTCGATGTGGAATTTTGTGTTTTTAGTCACATCTTCTGGCATCTGATAGTTAACCCTTATGCTGCTATTGATTGTAATATCCCTAATACAACATCATGCAAAATGGGTGATAAACGACTGAAACCCTGGCATATGGGTACTCATCCGAGTGTTCTCAGTGAGAGCTATCCAATGAATACCAACATAACAGGCTTAACACGATTTTCGGGAACCATTGCATCCTTGTACTTTGGATGAAATTAACCTTAGCATTGGAAGGGTTAAATCATGACTATAGCCAACTATCATTGGTGGAGGAAATGGGATTACCTGCAGAAAACCACACATCAACACCAACTGTATTGCAACTCTTATTCTGGCCTAGCTAATAGGTGTTACTGTTATAGTATTCCATTAATGCATGCAGCGGCCAAAACAGCCTTACAATTTAGTGAAATATTTAAGGCAAAATCATGGCTGGGAAATTTTTTGAAGGAGAAATATTCATCATTATACTATTATAGCATTGAATGTTTTGTAAAATAATTCATTTTTTTTCAAGTTATAGTCAAAAGTATCAAACATCCAGATGAGAATTTTAAACATTAATGGGTTAATTCAATTGTGTACTTAGAATTGACATTTAGAGAAATACTTCATGATATTTATTGGGTGTTTGGGTGTCCAACTCACGCCCAGATGCCCTTCTGGCTATGACTACATATGGACTAGATTATTTGCCAGAAAAAAATTGATTATTGATAACAGAATGGGCCTTTGTTATAATAAACCCCATGGCTATCTGTATATGCAGCCATGACTGCTACCACCTTGACAATGTTGAAAAAATGTTTTGAGGAAAAAGTGATGACGATAGAGATCAGTTGCCTTGAAAATATTTTATCAATGCATTCCCATCATTTCAGCCCTGAATGGACGTCATTCACAAACCCATAGGCAGTTCAGGTACAATCATAACACTCCATTTTCCTTACAAGTTTTTCTAAGTCTAGAAGTACAAAGGCAACTCCTCCACCATCCTCCTATGGTAAAGTGATGCCTTGTCTATGATATTTAGAAAATAACATTCTTTACTTATTCAAAGCATTCAAGAATGCATTCATGCGAGGCAAACAGGGAATTTGCGAGGAAGGAATTATTTTAGAAAAATTCAATCAAAGTGTAAGAAGTGTCATACAAATCTGTGATGGCACTGTCTCATTGGACCACTATATATAAAAAGATTTAATATGTGTGTGTATACATACATATATATTATAACCCTCACTGCGGTGCCATCTATCCACAGGGGATGACATCTAAATATGGCCTGAGATCTAGGCTAAATTAGTTGTAGTACTAGTTGGTTATATAGCTTGTGTTGGTGTGACTATGAGTTAGGTGGTTTAGGGAGGTTAGGGTGTGGCCCAACTACAGCTTGGTGTCAGTGCCACGGCACATGACTTAACACAGCTATCATGATACAGCAAAAGTGCTCACTTTGACACCTAGGGGTTGAGTGTAACTTCTTGAAACTTGTGACAGCCAAGCCCCCAGCCCATAGAAACGAAGGGCCCAAAGAAATGCTTGAGGGCCCCAAAGAAATGCTTGAGGGCCCTAGGAATGAATCATTATCAATCTTCGTAAGATATTACTCTAAACTTGATTAGATCTGTGATGCAATGTGAAGAGAGAAAAGGATGACTAAAGGGGGAGGAAGAAAGTTTAAGAGAGAGAGAGGGAGAGAGAGAGAGGGAGAGAAAGAGAGAAAGGGGGAGAGAGAGAGAGAGAGAGAGAGAGAGAGAGAGAGAGAGAGAGAGAGAGAGAGAGAGAGAGAGAGAAAGAAAGAGAAAGGGAGAGAGAGAGAGAGAGAGAGAGAGAAAGAGAGAAAGGGGGAGAGAGAGAGGGAGAGATTTCTGATACAGACGCAGCTGCTATGCTTAATAAGGTTGACTTAGATGTTTTTACTATGGGATTTCTCATTACATTTTCCTAAAACACCACAGTAGCAGAAGCATCTCTAAGATCCTCCAAACTGTGTCAGCCCGGGTTGCAAAGGGTGCAGCCTGGGTCTCTTGTGTCAGAGAGGAAGGGTGGTGCTACATAAGTGGAGGAGGAGGAGGAGGAGGCATTGTGAAAAACAATGGCCTCAGTTGAGTTATAAGCAGGATGAGCGCCAGCAGTCGACTGGCTAAAAACACTCGGAGGAGGACGATGATGCAGCAGATTGCTCACAATGGCCGCCCTCTGTTAGCAGGTCCACAGTTCGTCACGCCCGCCGAACATAAACAATGGTCCCGGCAAAAAAACAAGGCCAACAATGAAGTTGTGTAGCAGTAGCATTGGATTGCAGGTAGCCCTTGTCACCTGGGGTAGCCTAGCCTTAGGCCTAGTGATATATGTCACTTACTATATGTATATTGTCGTCTGGATCTTTTGTACTTCTGACGATAACTTTTGAATTGAGAATGGTTTTATGAAATATTTGAAAGAGGTGTTGTTGGTGATGTCATCATCATCATCATCATCATCATCATCATCTCTCATAATCCTCACCATCATGAACATTATTATCACCATCATCATCTTCAACGTCATCATCATCCCCATCATTGAACAATGTCTGTCATCATCACAATCTTCAACACCATCACCATCATCAACAGCCATCATACTCATCATCATCGTCGTCCTCACATATCACAGTCATAATCAGGAATAGTATCTCTCATCATCATTTTCCATCATTAACATCACCATTATGGTCCATCTTAGACATTGTCATCAGCATCATTATAACCCCCTGTCTTACTCCTTAACATCATCATCATCATCATCATCATCATCATCATCGTCGTCGTCGTCGTCGTCGTCATCCATAGTAACAAAGGTTGATGAACTAGGCAGCCTTTGATGATACTCCTCCTCATCATCATCACTCTCAGTATCACCTATCATACTCCTTACCATCATCATCATCATCATCATCATGGCACATCTCCTCATATCTATCACAGAGTTGTAGGGAGCCAGATATTATATGGGGCTTGGTATCTGTTTCATCCTCATCATGCTCATTCCCACCTTCCTCATCATCTCTATCATATCCCCCTGATTGTCATGATGAAGATGATGATGATGATGATGATGATGATGATGATGATGATGATGATGATGATGATGATAACAATGAGCAGAATGATGATGAATATCATTGCCATGGCATCTCTTTGCACATCCATGACAGAGTTGTTCAGGGCCTTAGATGCAGGTGCGAGGCCAAGTATCTGTTTTCATATCACCCCCATTGTCATGAGGATGATGATGACAGCAACGATGATGATGACAACAACGATGATGATGATGACAATGATGACACTGATGATGATGATGATGATGATGATGATGATGATGATGATGATGATGATGACAATGATGATGGTTATCATCACCATGGCACCTCTTCTCACATCCGTCAGGGTGTTGTTGAGGGCCCTAGATGCCCTGTTAATGCGGGGCCAAGTATCTGTTTCATTGAGGCTGCCACCGGGCTCCCGCCGGGCCTTTCAGCGCCGACAAAGCTGGGTGACTTGGCACTTTTCTTCAGCCTTGTTGTGAATGCAAAAAGGCTACACACTCGCTTATGAATAATCCTATGCTGTAATTAGTCATTTTTACGATGACCCGACCTTGTTACCTGCATCCTGCTGTTGCTGCCAGTGCTACAGGCCAGGGAGAAAGCAAGGAGATTTAGTATAAAGTTACACCTGCCCAATTCTACATAGGCTGTGTGCATCTTCACAGATTCATGACAGCACCATAAATCGCCTGACTATTTTGGTGAAATCTCCTTAACAAATGGAATTTTCAGAAAATATTTGATGGAGAAAAGGTTGATGGAAATCTAACCCACAACTCTCCTTCAAATATTTTGTGAATTTATGATTGATTCCGAAGATAAGAAAGTTGTGTTTTTCACCGGGTATTGCCGTTTCCTCCATTATTTATATGATAAATTGGAAGAAAAGGGACAAAAATCTAAATTACAAATTTGCGAAAAAATATTTCTGAAGTCCCAGAAGACTCGACTTGTGTCAAGATCTCCAGTAGACGATTTATATTGCTTATACTGTACAAATGTCTGCTTGACTGATTGCGTAAGTGTATTTATCACCTAGCTGTAAACAGTATTGAGAAAGGTAAAGAGATTAGTCGCTGTGAGTGGGTTAGGACCATTTCAACTCAGCGACTCATGTGATCTTATTGAAAGTAGAACTCTGACTTGCCTTTGTGAGGCGTGTTGAATTATGATAAGGCAAGGAAAGCCCCCTTCTCTCTATCTCTGTGTCTGTCTGTCTCTGTCTGTCTGTCTCTCTCTGTCTGTCTCTGTCTCTGTCTCTCTCTCTCTCTCTCTCTCTCTCTCCTCTCTCTCTCCTCTCTCTCTCTCTCTCTCTCTCTCTCTCTCTCTCTCTCTCTCTCTCTCTCTCTCTCTCTCTCTCTCTCTCTCTCTCTCTATCATGCTCTCTCTCTCTCTCTATCATGCTCTCTCTCTCTCTATCATGCTCTCTCTCTCTCTCTCTCTCTCTCTCTCTCTCTCTCTCCCTCTCTCTCTCTCTCTCTCTCTCTCTCTCTCTCTCTCTCTCCCTCTCCTCTCTCTCTCTCTCTCTCTCTCTCTCTCTCTCTCTCTCTCTCTCTCTCTCTCTCTCTCTCTCTCTCTCTCTCTCTCTCTCTCTCTCTCTCTCTCTCTCTCTCTCTCTCTCTCTCTCTCTTGCAGGACGACCACAGAATAGTCTCACAATATTCTACTGCAAGAAAGACTGCTACCACTGTTATGAGTCCTAAGAAAGAGCTTATGTGACAATGATGACGCAGCATTTGCTGTAACAACTCGAGTCTTTGTATCTATATTGTATCTTCCTATGATCAGAGACCTGCATGACTGCTGCTGTCATTGCAGCTACTAGGTATTTTTCTTAGCCCTAATCCACCCTCTGCTCCCCTGTACTGAGACCCTGGATCTATAAAACATCCTGTCAGCTGGGCAGGTATTTTATAGGTGTGATGCATTAGTCATCATGTGGGTATCAGTTCTGGGCTGCACTGTATACCCAAGGCATAAAATAGGTGCTAGCCTAGGTTATGGGCTGTTATAGATATTTGTACGAATGGAATGGTATTTAACCTTTATAACGCTGAGGCTACTTTTGTCCAAAGTGGAAGGATGCAAAGATATTTGAAAACCATCTAAACCCTATCATGCTGGTATTATTGGAAAGCCCTTGCTGAGTACTCTCAGATGGGTACCCATGTAACAGGGTTTCAGTTATTTTTCAGTTATGTTTTTGCATCATTTTGTATTTGCCAAATTAGCCACCAGCAGGATAAGGGTTAACCCATTCATGCCTGGAAATCTCCTTAAATTGGATTGTCTGGATCTTAAATAATTTCGCATTGAAAATAACTTTGGAATTGATAAAAAGAATGGAAAAATATTTGAAGGAAAATTGTTTGTTAGTTTCTAATAAACATCTTCTCCCATCATCATCATGCTCACTGATTGGGGCGATCCCTATAAGCTGATCAGATAAGATAAAAAATGCAGGGTAAGATACTACGGGAATGGGGTGGAAATGAGTTATGATTGTTCAGCCCGTTGAATTGTGGCTGTATTGTAGCTGTTTGTACTATTAAAACAGTAATGTAGAGAGTACTGAGAGAAAACCAATCAATACTTTCCCAAGTCACTGACAACTTTCTCACATGACTCAAGGGGGTAGGACTGTTCACATATCAAACGCTAAGGCCTAAGTAAAAAAGATAAATTGATACCCTCTGGCTTAATCTCTGCAAAGATTCATGTATTGGTAATTCCAAAGGTTTATAAGACAAAGGTATCCGACTAGGCCAAAACTGCTATCATCCCCATATACACAACCAAACTTTAAGGGGTAAATATAGAACACCCCAGTTAGATCTCCACTACTTTTATTGTCTTTTAATGAATGTCCCGGTACTTTTGGTAATTCTAAATTAGGATTAATTCAACTCAAGGAGCAATCAAGACTGAATGCTTTGAGTAGATTATTCCGCATACCAAATACAAAGACCTAAGTGAAAAAGGTAAATTGATACTCTTCGTCTAAATCGCCGCAGGGATTCATGTATTGGTAATTCTCAAATAGGATTAATTCAACTCTTTACATTTGCGGTTTCTTACAATATTGCCATGCTCTGCTTGGTGAAGAAAGTAAATTGATACTCTTTTTCTAAATCTCCAGAGAGATTCATGTACTGGTATCTAAATTAGGATTAATTCAGCTCTATCCTGTTGGGGTCTTTTTACAATATTTGTTTGAAAAAAAAACTAAATTGATACTCTTTTTCTAAATCTCCACAGAGATGCATGTGTTGGTAATTCTTAATTAGGATTAATTGATACTCTTTCCTGTTGCGGTCAACTTACAATATAACATATTGAAGAAGGTAAATTGATACACTTTTTCTAAATCTCTGCAGAGATTCATGTATTGGTAATTCTCAATTAGGATTAATTCAGCTCTTTCCTGTTGGGGTCATTTTACAATATTGTTTTGCAAAAAGCCTTTCCCAGAAGGCTAGTGTTGCTGGTAGGCTGTTGTTGTGGTCGGGGAACAAAGGGAGGGTTGTATGTAATGGAGGGAGATAATTAGCCTGTGTTTATGTGGGCTGTCGGGTGGTGCTTTACGAGAAACGAGAAACGCTCACACAAACGGGCGCCCTTGCCTCTGGCCCCTAATCTCGGCCTTGTGCCCCGGCCCAGCGCCAAGGCAACAATCAAATGTGCACCCTCGCAATTGAGCGGTCGTGCTCGGTCTTGCTCGGAAAGGGCCGAGGATCATTTGTACAGCTTTATTCCGCTACCATTGTAAACTAATACTTATCATCAAGCCCAGAAAATCACCCTTGCCATTGTGCCGGAAATTATCAACTGAGGGGTAGGCCCATTTCCTTTGTACGGTTCCAAAGGTAGCCATTACGCCCGCTTGTTAATGAATAAGGACGAATAATTAGTGGAGGGGTATGTACTTTATAGCTGCGGTGGGTGCTATATGGCGACCTGGAGGGCGGTGCTTTATGCTGACCCGATCATGGGTACGACCCGACCCGGTAACTTGCCAATTCCCGGGTTTCCTTGTTGTTTTTGGTACCTTGGCGTGTGACCTTAGGTTAACAACGGACTCTCCTGCCTTCACGGGTAGCGAGTACACAAATGTCACAGGGAAGTGCCGGGAATGGCCCAGATTTTGCACGGGGAAGACGAAATAGTGCGCTGAATTATCATCTGGCAATGATTCAGCAAAATCATCGAGACGTGACTCCGCTTTTGACAAAGTGTCTTGACTGAAAAATACCGGGACTTGAATGCTAGTATTACAAGGCTAACACCCAACAGTAGATAGAGCCCTTACCTGTTTTGAATCATACCACAGTGACTGTGTATATACAGAGCCAGAACCCATTTGTATCTGGAATGCACACATGGCCTGATAACTCTGAACATAACTCAGGCCTAAAAAAAGAAATTGTTTGTTTCCTGTAACGGTCCAAAACAAATAGGGTAGGTAGGTCTGTAAAAAAAAAATTTGGTCACAAGTGTGTGTTTTATGCATGTTTTACGTTGATTGGGAGTTTGGAGAGTGTAAAAAACTTTAGGGTAGGGATTTTTTGGAATAAAAACTTGCTAGGGTAGGGTTACAGGAAACAAACAACTTTTTTTTAGGCCTCATCAAATAGGACAATATTTGAAAAATGTTTGAAGAAGGTTTGTTGAATACATTAAAAACAACAATATTCTGTGTGAAGTATTTCTCAAACTATTGGATTGTTTCCAAGATATCTCACTGTGTGTACTTGAAATTAGCTCAGAAAAACTTCATCTCAGATCAAATGCAATATAATTTTTTATTAATTATGTAAGAGCAATAGATCAGGTTCCACCAGTTTTTGCAATGCAATTAGTGTAGTGTTTCCAGATATTTCATCTCTTTTTAAAAAGCGCTTGATCATAATTGGTCATATGGGTATATGTTTATCATGAAGGCTTAATTGTATTCTGTTATTTCTGCTGGTACATTAGTAATTGCAAGATACAACTGGGGGAAACAAGCCCTTAATTGTCTTACAGCTATTCCTTTTAACAAAGGCTGTATTCACCCTTTTCATTTTTCTACATGTGCAATGGGTAGGGCTTGTATAATACATCTGCTGTTGCTATGACAACTAAACACTAAACACTAATAAATAAAGCTGGCCTATTACCGTTGACATGTTAGTAGGGGGGTTTCCATTGTTTGTATTCTAGATTATGTGTTTAATATTTCATGTTAGTGTCAAGGTACTAATTGTAAGTTATTCAATGTTTTGATCAAGGGGGAGTACTATGTGAAAGTCAATATGAAGGTACCTGAACTATTTGTCGCCGCGAAATGCTAGAATAATGACATGAATGGCAGGAGACAGTGCATTCACAGCCAGGGCACAATATTAGCTGGACCCAGGAGCCCAGGGCTCCCTTAACCCTTTCATACCTGGAGATCTACTTAACTAGTTGCAGTTTTGGCTGATACGGGTATGAATGGGTTAATATATCCTGCGGCTCCCTCAAATTTCTGCAGGGAGCCCATAGATATATGTTGGTTTCTACACACAATACCTTTACGACTAGCTTTTGAAGATGCAATGGAAATAAGAACTTAATTTCGAGCCCTACTTATTTCGCCTGCCTCCCAGGCCATATTTAGATGGTATCCCTTGTTGATAGATGGCACTGTTGTATGCTAGTGAGAGTTGGAGAAAATATGTGCCAGTACAACCCCCTCGTGTGGCAGTTGTATAAACTAAATGGTCAACAGTTGGCCACATTCCCTTTTGTAGGTGTAAGCATTGATTTTTTATATAGAATGGTAAAATGCAGTGAAACTTAGTAGCTACACTAGGCCTTGTTAATGCTGTTTTGGAGAGGCATTTCTGAAATCCTGGCTAAGACCCTGGACTCCTATGGAACTGTTAGACATCACTGAAATAATTAATCATAGATTCTCAAAATATTTGAAGGAGGCCGGCTATTTGTGAAATAGCTTAAAAGTAATGCATAAGATCTGCAAGAATTTCTTGAAAGGTTGTGTATAACAAAATTTTCTCCTATAAAATTCATATATTTCCTAAACTTATATTTAGAAAGAATTGACCAATATTGTATTGACCTTTTAAAGCCTGAATCCCAGGGGTTGATTAACTTTAGTAGGGGTTATTACTTAAATGTCAATAATAATGGTTTGGGAATTGATGTTAATTAATAATTAGCTATGTAATGTATGGGTGTCAAAACTGTCAATATGTGTTGATTGTATGTCTTTATACGGATTGTGAAATTTAAGTCAATGGGCCATTAATACCTAAAGGAGCTTTAAAGTCTTACAGTCATGATTATGTTTGAAATGTCAGACTTCCTGGAAAATTCCTCTCGGGATGAATTATGTGATTTAGGCTTGAGAGTGTCAATTGATTATACCCCTTAACCCATTCATGCCTAAAATATCCAAAAGAGCATGGTACCTATTTGTTCAGTTTATTGCCACACAAGGATTTTACTGCTGACTAACCACTGTGCTCTGTTTATTGCAGTACCATGATTTTACCACTGATTTTTCATCAAGAAAAATCACTATGATTTTTACTGCTGACTGACCATTCTGTTCTGTTCATTGCAGTTCTATAATGTTAACCACTTATTGTTCTGTTTGTTGCAGTACTATGCGTTAACTGCAGACTGACCACTATATATTCTGTATGTCGCAGTACTATGATATTATTGTTGACTGTCCACTCTTTTATTTATTGCGGTACTATGATTTTACTGCTGACTGACCATTCTCTATGACTGACCACTGTGTTCTGTTGATTGTAACACTATAATTTTACTTTGCACTGACTTATGATCGAGGGTTCATTTTTTTTTGCAGCATTAACATTTTACTGCTGACTGTCCATCTGACTATTTGTTTGGTTTAATGCAGCACTATGATTTTACTGCTGATTGACCATTATGTTTTGTCTTTGACTGACCACTCTCATTTCTGTTTCTTGCAGCACTGGAAGGATGTGTCTCCCCAAGCCAAAGATTTCATCGAGAAGCTGCTGGTGGTGGACCCGCGGGACCGGCACACGGCTGCGCATTGCCTCAAGCACGCCTGGATCGTAACGTATGCCTCGTCGTCTAGCAACAAGAACCTGCACCGCACCATCAGCCAGAACCTCCTGCAGCGCCAGTCGCAGCGCGCCAACAGCACCAAGAGCGCCAAGTCAACCAAGTCAACCAAGTCCAACCGCTCCAACAAGTCGGCCAAGTCACTGCGTTCACAGCACGGCCGCGTTCAGCCAGAGGAGATCGATGAATTACATAAAGACCCCGAGATTCAGGCCGAACTCTCATCTTTGGGATGATCGTGTGAGCTCCTATGAGTCCTTGTGAGGCCTGTTGAACTCTAGGAAGCTCTTGTGAGTCTTTGTGAGTTCTCATGAGTCCTTGTGAGCCCTCCTGAACTCTAGTAACCTTGAGTGAGTCCTTGTGAATCCTTATGAACTCTTAGGTCTTGTGAGCACTTATGAGCTTTTATGAGACCTTGTGAGTCCTCATGAGTACTTGTGAGCCCTCCTGAACTCGAGGAAGCTCTTGTGAGAACTAGTGAGCTTTTGTTATCACTTATAGCTTTTGTGAGTTCTCATGAGTCCTTGTGAGCCCTCATGAAATCTAAGAATCTCTTGTGATCACTGGTGAGCTCTTGTTATCACTCATGAGCTTTTGCGAGTCCATGTGAGTTCTCCTGTGTCCTCATGAACTAATGAGCTTTAGTGAGTCCTCATGAACTAATGAGCTTTAGTGAGTCCTCATTAGTATGAGCTTAACTGGGTCCTTGTAAAGCCTTCTAAACTCAGCTCTTGTGAGCACTCACAAGCAATTGTGAGCTCTTGTGAGCATTCATGAGCTTATGTTAGCCCTCGTGAACTCAAATGAGCTCTTTTGAGCCCTGGTGAGACTCCCTTACTTTGCAGGGTTCTTATTGGTGCTTTGTGGGCCAATCATTGCAGGCAACGATCCTCTAGTCAGAGCTTGAATGCTGCCGCTTTGCGCCCAGGTCACCATGACCTTCACAGTCACATGTAATCAGGTCAAGGTCAAGGATCATATATACCACACAATGAATGGCATTTTATGAGAAAAATATTGGTTTATGATTACTCTTTTGATGCATTCATTATTTAGGGGGGAAGTGGGTCTAAATCTAGGAATAGAAGAGGAACACTGAAATGGCAACAGAACTTGGAATTGTTTTTCTATTGGTATGATAATTAACTATATCTTTATTGACGATTTAATTAGAAGGCATATACTTTGTACGTATGGTGATACTTGAAAAGGAAACTATTTTCAATGACAATTAACTGCCTTGATTTCATTCTGATATTTTCCTGAGTGTATTTTATTTGTGGAAGATATTTGCTTAGCTGTCTGGTGAAACAGGTGGCCAGAGTGGTAAAGGGGAATGCATTCACTAGTCTTCTTGCTACCATTTTGATGTAACACGTTTACTTAACCCTTTCATACCTGGAGTTCTCCTTTACAATTGATTGTATTTGGTACTTATGATAGTTATGAAAATGAATTTGTAATTAATCATGAATTTTGAAAAAATTGAACAGGAATTGTGGGTTGGGTCCTGATCCAAATTTCTTTACCAAATATTTTCCTAAGGAAATCTTTCAGTCATGATGTTACCAAATAAGTCTGGATGATTTTGAGTCCTACAGGCATGGATGGGGTGAATAATTGCTGAAAGGTAATGTTGCTGCCTTTCTGAGACCTTTTGATTTGGGGGGTTGGGTCATTTATAAAATTATTTGGGCAAATCATTCGGTAACCTTTTTGGCCCTGGAAGTCAGAAATACAGTAACATAAAAATACAGTAATCTGGTTCAGAGGGTAATTTACCCATGAGCACAAAGTATGACCTAACATCAATCAGTTACGCAGATAGTATCTAACAATTTGGTAGCCCAGTTGGTTACCAAGGTTGGAGTTCAGATGCCCCAGTTGAAGCTTTGGTTCCCTAGAATTGAGAAAATTTTATGCAATGAATTTTAGAAAAGGAGTACATCAATTATTTTGAAAAAATGTATAGTCCAGTTTTCTATTCTATGATTTTATGCTATGAATTTGAGAAAACAAGAACAACAATTATTTTGGGAAAATGCTTTGTCCAGTTAACTATTTTGATGGCACCTTGGGCCACATAATTCTAATTGAATCCGCCCAAAATTATTTTTTTTGCAACTTGGGCATGTGGGCAACCATCTAATTTCTATATACCTATCAATGCAAAGAAGTTTGATGGTGTATCCAGGCCTCCCCTCTGTTATCTATTTTCCTGCCCTCAACATTTAGCTAGGGGGATGAATGTACACTGTATATAATGTACATAGCCCAATCGATGCTTCTATAAATAGAACCTATATATGTATGTGTGTTTGTACATGAATGTATGTATAAATGTAAAGTTAGGAAATGGCAGGAGGCCTCTACATGAAGTCTGAGATTATTTTTGTACAGTTGCTCTAGGCTTGAGTACTCTTCCCTCTCTCACTCTTTATTGTGCTTGTAGATGAAGCATTTATATATATATATATATATATATAATATATATATATGTATATATATATGTATATATATATGTATATATATATATATATGTATATATATATATATATATGTATATATATATATATGTATATATATATATATAAATATATATATATATATATATATATATATATATTTATATATATATATATATATATATATATATATATATATATATATATATATATATATATATATATATATATATATTAATTAGTGGAATGAGTGTTGGAAGGGATGGAGACTATATAACGGAGTTGTGTACTGTCAGGGGTGTGCGCAGTTCACCTATCCCATCCACACCTGGAACATGAAAAATGCCTGGCCCAAAGAAGAAAGTCTTTATAACGAAAACATATTTGTAGAGGAATTTTGCTTTCAACAGTACCGACAACCTTTAGCCATATGTTACTCAAAACTAAAAGAAAATTATCAATCAGATATTTTCTTTAAGTAAAGCATAATTTACTTACTAACATCATTTTCAAAGTACATTAGAAAAGGGATCTAATTACTTCCAACCGTAACGCTAACTGTTAGCCATAAGTTTTTGAAAATATTTTTTTGTCAATATATATATTTTTTTTATTGGTGTTACCATGTGCATTTTCCTGATGTGGATGGGTTAAGAAATGAACTTAGCTGCTTAGTTTTTTCACCTGTAACACGAAAAACCTTAATTATTGATGCAGTAAGTCTCCTGAATGCTGATTATGCCTTTATATGTTTTATAGGCTTTTTCAGTAATGTGAATTAAAGAATTAAATGAAAACCTAAGCAGTAAAAAATTCAGTACCGGGCTGTGAACCATTTATACTTATTTGAACTATCAATTCTAGAAAATAATTCATAAGTGATTTATGATGCATTTCAGTCACGTGTCTTAGAAAAACCTCATCATTTAATCATGCATACCAATTAACTGTAATAGAATCATGCTTTTGGATTTAAATGTAAATGATTAGCAGCGCTTTAGAAGTGTCAGGTTGTTTAGATCCCAGTGTTTTTATGAAAATATGATATGCTTTTATTTGCTGGTTATCATATATTACCCTAGGCAAAAACATGTAATGATTAAATGTGAGTCAGATAGGGGTGATATCATTACCTCGTTTCAGGGTCCTTTAAAACGAACCAATCCATGTATGAAGATAACAATGCTATCTGGACCTATGATACTTCAGAAAATAATTAGAAATTAAGATTACATTACAAATATCCTTTCAACAATATCTTTTTTTTTTATCAAAGCTAGCCCATCTGGGTTATTGCAATGTATTCATGACAGTGTCTACCTTTTGAAACTGTTGTCATATTCTTTGATTTCTTTTGAAAATAATTCATGAATTACTAGAATACTTGGAAAACATTTTAAGGGAAGCAGAAAGTTGAATTTGGATGAACATTTCTGAGAGTTGTGAAAATACTCTGGCATTTTGGGTATTATAGACAAATTGGTTTGCCATGAAAAGCATCATCCTTTTTTCTCTGACCTACCCTAATTGTTTACTGGCTTAACCAGATATGCTAGTCGAGCAAATATTTAGCACCACACTGTTCTGCAAAGATAAATTTTCTTGAGTGTAAATTATACAGGATTTAAACCATAAAGTATTGCGCTTTGCAGTGTATCAATTACCATACTTTTGTATCATTCAGAGTAAAGATTCATGAACAACTTAATGAACATTTTCTTCAGATACTTAACAAAATAAGCTTTTCCTAGAGAAATATAAATTAAGTAGTCAGACCTGAAGCCAGCTGGTACAAATGTGAATACGGTGGAACTTAATACTTGTATTACAGTAGATGCTTGCAGTAATAACTTGTGTATTCTTAAAGGATGGTTTTCACCCCTGATATTGATACATTGTTTTGTTTCTATGTACACACAGGAAGCTGCAGCTTTTGCTGCCTAGCGACCAGGGAAACTTATTGTTTGTAGTCATGGAGACAGCATGTGGTACCCTCTCTTAGGGCTTATTTAAATCTGTAGATAATATCCTGTACAATTACATTTTAAATATGATTCAAATCAAAATGAATAATAAAATTCATTTAAATATATAACTGGTGTTGTTTTCTATGCATTAATTTATATTTGATAGCTGGTTTGATATTTGTATAGGTCTATAGGATAAAAACAAATATCCAAACTATGTGACATTCCAGTTGCGCATCTGACCAAACCACAAGTGTACATGTGCAGTCTTGAACTTGTGCTGCCTATATCAGGCTACGACATTTCTTAAAATGATATACGTAAAGATATGCAATGTCATAAGTTTCAGCGAGATTTGAATTTAAGAAAATATAACACGTCAAGAACCACCAATTGCAACCATGTAATTTTCACAATCTTAATCAACTGTTTATCACATCAAATATTTGAAATCAAACAAACCTACATCAAAAACAGTACAACAAATGCTTATAAATGTTTTATTTGTAATGATGACATGATTTCTTATAATGATGACATACAAACCCTGATAACTAAAAATAAAATCCACCTTTGACCAGATAAATATATTACCTGAAAATTCATGCAATTTAAGTAACTTAATTTTGAGGCTATTGTAATTTGTTGGCATGATTCAGTTACAAATTTCAAGGATGTAAGCGTTAAACACATTAATGCATAAGAGTCATTCTATAAATTGTCGTCTGAATATGATTCTTATGACAATAACTTGAAAATAAACTTATGTCACAATATATCTGCAGGAGAGTTGGTGGTACAGGGCGTCCCAAAACAAATGCAATCCTCCCCTTTACCCATTATTTCTTCAAAATAGCTTAAGTAACATCAAAAATAACTTCATGGTTGAAGAGAATGATATCTTAGAGATAAACTGCTAGTTTCAAGCAAATCTGATCATCTATGACAAAGCTGTGAGGCAAAGTTTGACCCCTCTATCATTTCACTCAACTTTGACATGGATGATCGGATTTAGTGGAAATTATAACAGTTTATCTCTTAAGATATCATTCTCTTCAACCATGAAGTCATTTTTGATGTTACTCAAGCTATTTTTAAGAAATAATGGGTAAAGGGGAGGATTGCATTTTTTGGAACGCCCTGTAGTATTCTGATGAACATTTCTCTTTCAAATATTTCCGCAATTTTGCTTTTGCCTTGATGATTTCATCAAAATTGTCAGGCTGCTTTTGGTCGCTGCAAGCATTAATGGGTTGAATTAGAACTCTAGTCCCACCTGGTGGACATCAAGGGTATGAACACCCCTACCCTATTTATTTTACATATACATGAAATGTGATTGAGTCTTCAAAGAAAAGAGCTCCTGTATTCTTACATCCTGCCCTCCTACAGATTTAAAGCAACTTAAAACCAATTCATATTTGCATGTAAGTAGATGGAGAAAACAGGGGCTCATAATAGCCTTATCCAATAATGGCTGGTGACATCAACATTTTTTTAATCGAAAATATTAGTACCCATAGTAGTTCTTCCTCTATACGCCAGGGAAAATCCTTCATTATCTAAATTCCCTCGTGTCCACTTTGTATGTACATTATCATATTTTGGAGCCTTTCTAATGATTCCAATTCACTTAGTTTTTCTCATACCCAGCAGATGGCGATACAATACAGGTATATTGTTGCAGTTCCAACTTTCACCAATAGAGGTCCCTTGCTCTCAGTGTTATTTCCTCTTGAACCTGGAAAACAAAAAAAGTGAAAACATTAAAATCACAAAAACTCTGCAAAGATTAGCATTTCAATTGATATCATTTTCAAAAGACAAGGACTTTATGAGAATCATTATAAGGCCCAAGATAAATATTTAAACTAGACCAGAAATGTTTGAAAGTGCACCTAATCAAATACTTAGAGCCATAGTCTATCAGAACCAAATATTTTGGTCAGGAGTTCCTAAATGTGGCATTTTCAAGCATACAAATAATGTTTCACTTCTTTGTGGATTCCAGAGAATGAAATAACGATACCATGCACTAACTTAATAGATGATCAGTGCATGTCTAAAATGAATATCTGAATTTCTTCGCTCCATAGACCTTCTCTACTGATTTGATTCGAATGGCAGCTACTCCTACATTAACAGGCATAATTTTTGCAACCCAAGTGGCCAATCGTATGCTATTTTGTTGCCTAGATAATTCTGGCCCCTGATCCACTGAATTTTGGCAGCAATTGGATAGCACACACACACACAAACACATAATATAGCAGTTGGATATTACACAGATCACTTGCTCTTTTGTTACCTACCTGCTCTTTGTTTTGAATTTCTTATTTCCCACTTTTTTGCTGGATCTCACTAAGCCTGCTTCCTTCCTGTCTTCATATGAACCTGGTCTAAAACAGAAAGAATACAATACTCTGAAATACAATACTATGAAATTATGAAATGCTTGGATCTATAATAATATCAATAATAATAATAATAATAATAATAATAATGAAAATAATAATAATAAAAACAATAATAATAATAATCTTTACTATAAGTCTGTCTCACTCATTATGGATAAACATATTACAGACATATGCATGTTCACTATACTGACCACTCATAGAAGAGTTATGAGAGACATTAAAGCAAATAATTAGTACATATCACACAGAGATGTTAATACATTAACACATTTCTAAAATCTTTTAAAAGTAAAACTAATGGGACGGGGTGTAAATTATATGGGAAGAATCGTGCAATCGAAATATTTTTTCCAATCAATCAGAAAAAATATGTCAATTCTTATGTCAATTAATCGATAAAAAAACACCAGTCTTTAAGGCTTTGTCATCATTTGTTTGCCATTTTTAGCCAACACTGATAAAGATTTTGAAAAGAAACTTAAGCTTTCACTCAGAAAATGACGAAAAAACAATTGTATTCATTTATTTTAGGAATCTTAGGATCATAGCAACAAAAAAACAGTACACCACAATTTACCAGAATTTTCTTCAAAATAGACACTTAATCCGCTGGCATGCTGGTTGGTAGATGGAACTCATAGAAGTGTCAATACTTACCCATATCTGAACTTCTTGAGAGCTTTCCTGCTTGTGTCAGTCAGTTCACTACTGAAACTAGATTTGGCAGCTGCCTTTTTACTCTTCTTCTGTACATCTGGAAAAACAACAACAAAACAATTGAATAATGTATACATTTCTTACATCTCTGAGTGATGGGACTCGGCAAGTATCTGAAACTTAAGCGCTCATTGTTATTTTATGACCAATGCTCTAGATAGGAACGCATTTGTGTACATTGATAAGATGGCTGAATCAGTCATCACCGCTGTCACAGTATCCCTTCCCTAACAGAAAGTTTCTCTCTCTCACACGATTGTGAATACACAGGTATTTACTACCATCCTCAAAGAGAGCAAGAAAATTGATGATAAATACATCTAAATGACTGCTACAGATTCCTTAAAACTACAAAGACCTTCACATTTTACAAGTTAGAACTCACTTTTCTTAGGTCGGTCATCGTCTTCCTCAACTGCCCGAATTCTCTTGGGTCTTCGCTCGCGTTTCACCATCCTCGCCTGATATGCCATTGTCTTCTTCATCTCGTGCTCTACACGATCCTCAGGCTACAAAAATCACAACATCATCATTACGGAACAGTACCGGTACATGATACAATACCAAATATTGGTATGAATAAGAAAAAGTACAATATTGTTTAAGATCTGTTAAATCAATATTGCTTAATGATATAAAATTGATTTCATTGCTACCCGAATATCTCAATATGAAGGCAGTTTGCTATTTATTAGCAAAATATTTGAAGTGGACAGTGTAAATTCAAACAAAATTAGGTATCTGGGAGGCAGGAAATAGTGAAATATCAATACTTTACAACAAAAATTCTAAAAAATTTTATTGTATTGAATCGCAAAAATCTTTAAGGTGCCACTCCCTCAACATCATCAATACATAAAAGGCCACTTAGGTCTTCATCATAGGTAAGAATAATTCACAATCACTATTAAATCAAAGATTTTTTTTCTCAAACTGTTCACAGACATGATTCTCAATGCAGAGATGCTTCTGACGGTTTCAGTGCTTCCGAAGGCCGTATCTTACTCACAACTTACTCTTTCATGGACAAATGTAATTTTTCAAACCCGTAGACACTTCTGAATCAACATGTTACACACCAAACAGAAGTTGATTGAGGTAAAACTTAATGCTTACAGTATATGTTCTTTTTGGTACTTTTTGTAGGTTTTTCTTTTTCCTCTGGTCCAAACTATTGGGAAGTCGAGCCGGATCTGATAACCTAAGGGCCTCTGCAAAGTGCAAATAAAGGTGGGAAATGAGAAGAATATCCATACATTTCACATACCAAGCACCGTGATGAAGTATCATATTTCTAGTCATCAGATGATCATAATGTGCATTTCCATTGTTTCCTTAAGATACTATGTCAGTAGAAATTGCCAATTGCCAATAAATATAAATTGCTGACTTTATATATCGAAGGCCTAAAAAAATAAATTGTTTGTTTCCTGTAACGGTCCGGGAAAAAATAGGGTGGGTAGGTCGGTAAAAAATGTTTTTTTGCATACTTTTTTTGGTCAAAAATGTGTGTTTTATGCATTATTTACGTTGATTGGGAGTTGGGAGGGCGGAAAAAACTTAAGGGTAGGGATCTTTTTGAATAAAAACTTGTTAGGGTAGGGTTACAGGAAACAAACAACTTTTTTTAGGCCTAACTTATTTGACAAAACTATTGACCATTAAATAGCAGATAGTACCCTGACTGTGCAGACAGAGATAGATATTGAGAACCCTTAAATTCAAGTATTTCACAATCTCAACTCTAATAGTACTTTTAAAAGACACAAATTACACAAAGACACATCTGTCTGTGTTGGTGTAGGATGACATGTTGTTTTGTCTTTTTAGAGAAACAAATTGTTTCAATTAAGCTTATCATATGCCTGATTGAAAATCTTATCTTGTACCTCTTTCGGTTTCTTATTGACTAATACCAGGGAGAATGGATAATGTAGGTATGTGGGTGTGTGTGTCTCTGGCATTATAACACTCTTTGGTTCAGAAAACGAGTAAGATATAAACAGAATCCAGGCTAAAACAGAATGTACAATCAACTCAAATCCTACCTTTTTCCTGCTTGCGTTCTTTATGTGACTGGAACCAAACCCTCTTGATTGTACTTTCATCTTCTTTCTTGGCTTTTACTATTCTCTCCATTTTATTCATCTGGTTTTCTGTAGCTCTTAGTTCCTTTTCCTCTTCCTCTTGGATCTCGATTGTTTTAATATCTGGCTCCAACTTCTTAATCCTGTCTCTGAATTTCATTATAACCTCTGGAGAGAGAAGGCAACAGAACACAAAATGACTGATTGAAATAGAAATCAATTTAACCTCATGAATACATATGGATATTGGCCTCCAATTCCTTATAACTTCTATTAGTTCAATACAATGAAATGTAAAAAGTTTAAGCGTGAAAATACATATATATTTTGACAGTACATGTCATATTTCATATTTTGCACATCAACAAATTTAGAATGGAATTGAATGAAACTGTACTGTACTGTAAATTCGGAAAAGAATGCATTAGTTTAATTTTTGCACGTTTTTTTGCGTTTAGCCTTGGGCGCAAAATTAAAATTTGCAATGATTAGCGCTGCCACTTTAAGTGTATAGCTGGCACTCCATATTCGCAAAGTTAAAAAAACCGTAAAAATCGATTTTCTGTTAATTCGCAAAATTTACTCTATACAATCTTTTGTGAATCTGCAGTATATCATTAAACTAAATTGATGTGTATTCCCAAAAAAGTAGTTTTTCATGCTATTCTAAAAGATAGCATTTCCAATTTCTCAGTAAAATTTATCTGTAACTTTTAAGTTTGAAATCATTTTCTAAAGTCATAAAAGCCCATAGGGCACATAGCATGGCATACAATATGAACAAATAAAGGATATGTAAGAGGGTTGGGAATCGGTTGTAACTTCATGACCAATAATCATTTGCAGCCAACCGATCGACTATCAATCATAATCGATTCTTCGCACTTTTACAGTAATTGGGTACTAGAAGTCTAGATCACAAAACTAAGTGAAAGTCTATCACATTTGCTTGCTATTCTTACACCATTTTGAAGTGTTTTTGGAGCTTAGTTTCATAGCAAGAAAGCTGACAAGTGACAACTTGCCAGCCATTTAGTTCTACTTTTCGTCGCTAGGTATCACTGTTTCCAATTATTATCGATTGCCAGATTCATAATCGATAAATTGGTAAAAACAAGGCAGTCCGAGTAAGCATCTATTTTAATTGATGATCGGCCCAACACTAATATGCAAGCTATAGTATAAGACTTTTCAGAAACTTGTTCATTACCTGGTGGTACCATACGACTCTTGACAGGGTTGTTTGCCTGTTTGACGATCTCCTTGAGCATCTTTCTCTCGGACTCTCCACAGAGGCTGACCGCGCGCCCACTCCTCCCAGCACGGGCAGTTCTACCCACGCGATGAATGTAGTGCTTCAGAGTGTTAGGCATAGTGAAGTTAATCACCTAGAAACACAAAAAAAACCAGGGAAATGAAGAATTCATTCACACATAGCAGGAGGTGATTTAATCAACAAGTAACAGAAATGAAGAATTAATGTTCACATACAGCAGAATTTGATTGTAACTTTCTTCAATGGCTTACGTTAATAACCTAGACAGAGAAAAATAGGGCAGAAATGAAGAATTGCTATTTTCGAATAGCAGTAGTTGATTGTAACTCTCTCTCAATCAGTTTAAGTTAATCAACCTGAAAACAGCGAAATAAGGCAGAAATGCAGAATTGCTATTTACCTGTACTACGTGTTGGATGTATCTTTCTGAATGGGCTTAAGTTAGAGACTTAGCATTTCCACTATTTTCCAAGCAATTCCAATAATATTTGATAGGAGATTTTGACTCCGGCACTCAAATTGGTCATGGACATGAGCCCGTTTTTAACATAGAATGGACCACAGACAACTGGTAAATAAAATTCTATAATATCGAAGTGGCTTTTGGTAAGCAGGAGATCTTTCGGTCATAATCTAGATTCCTACATCTATATGATCAACTGGTTCCAAAATGTTCTATTGAAACATCAACTCACAGACCAGACTCAATGGCGCAGTGGCAAGATTGCCAAGAGTGCTGGGAGGCACGGGGTCCAGAGTTCAATCCCATGCCTCTATAAACTGGGGCAACCACCGAAAACCTTCTTTTCTTACTCTTAATTGTCTGTCGCCCAAATAGGGAGAGATTACTTTGAAGGGTTTCATATTCATTTCATATCATAGTTCATGCTATCTGTGTCATCTGCATATACAAAAAGCTCTCCTTCTTACATGTCTAAGCCTCCCTTAAAAAAAGGGAGGCAAACCCTTTTTAATAACTTAAAACAAAAAAAAACTCACAGTTTTGACTCCCTGTATATCCAGACCCCTGGATGCTAGGTCAGTAGCCAACATGACATCAGTCTCTCCTTCCTTGAACTTCTTCAGGGCCTCCAAACGCTGAAATGAAGGGAAAGGAAATTAGTTTAGGGAAAGGTTATGCCAAAAATTTCTATTTGGAGTCCACAATCTATCAGATGTGGGTATGCATGTATCAAGGAAGCCTTAACCATTATACTTTTTCGTCCAGAGAATTTCTTCATTTTTGGATATCATATATTTTATCTTGGAGGATAAAACTAAAGAAATTGTTTTAAAACATGGGGTGTTCCAAGAGTTTTTTCTGCTAGTCACCAATTAAATTGTAAACCCATTACAGGGAATTATCTAATATTTGATAAATTCTGTTAAAATATCTGATAAAATATATAAGCAGGGTCTTAGCAAGAATTTAGAAACTGGGTGGCCAAAATTAGCAAATGTAAAATTCTTTGGTGTCCTATTTTCAAGGGAAACCACAATATAATCAGATATCAACCACAAACATGTATTTATATAATGAAATAAAGCATTAAGTTCATGTAAAATGCCATGGAAAATGGATTAAGGTTACAAATTTGAATATATGCTCGAAATTTTAAAAGATTCTCAAAAAAGATTGGGGTGTCCTGAGGGGTGAAGGTTAGGGTGTCCAAATAACACCCAGACGCCGTGCTGGCTAAGACGATGTATCTGAGGATGCCTACCTGCAACTGTGATAAGTTGCCATGCAGCTCTCCCACTTTTATTCCCATGAGACCGAGCACGATGTGCATTCTGTGGGTCTGGACCTTGGTCTGGATGAAGACGATCACTTGATCGTGGAACGTCCTGCTCACCAACGCTGGAGATATAGAATCAGAGACGTAATATCAAGATGGGAAAGCACAACAATGGTTCTGTACAACTATAAATAGATTGCATGACATTTTTCTTTTGGTTAGCACCATTCTAAATATATCAAAAAATATACAACAATTTATGCACAGATTAAGTAAATATAA
This sequence comes from Maea johnstoni, assembly GCA_963942565.1. Classification (NCBI taxonomy): domain Eukaryota; kingdom Metazoa; phylum Annelida; class Polychaeta; order Spionida; family Magelonidae; genus Maea; species Maea johnstoni. The sequence continues at coordinate 4,495,225 of OZ012688.1, read as the reverse complement.
GCAGTATTATCACACTCAATTATGTACTTCATGAAATAATATTAATTAATTGTAAGACTGGAATCAAATACTTATCAATTCCAATCACATTTTTATTGCTGTATGGATATACATATTCCTTCTAACCACTTAACTCTAAACCTCCCCCACCACTGCTAAATTTTACCCTACTCCTCAATAGATCCATTATTGTAAGACTGGAATCAGAATGGCCAAATGCTTATCAACTTCAAACACATATTTACTACTGTATGGATATACATATTTCTCAACCTGCCCCTCCCCTGCTACATTTTACCCTACCCTTTAATATTATAAATAGGTTCTTTGAAGTTGTTTCATCCTTACATGCAGCACATTACATATATCATAGCATGCTCTTAACCCTGCTCTTGCTAACACCAGATATATCCAGTGCTACATACCTTGCCTGTGTGACCAACACGGCAACACCGGATATATCCGGTCTTTGGGTACCCTTGCACTTAGCAAAATAAAAACCACATACTATTAGGTCAATTAAGGGGTATTGAATTATACAAGTTATCAAGGTTTTACATTTTACTATCTTTCTATTTCAGTTTGTGGAGCACAATATTGAAACAGTAATACAAATATATGAAATCCTTCTGATTTGGTGGGTAGACCCACAATATCCCTGGTCCCAGGGGATAGGTTCTCCCATAAGGGGGTCTAGCATGACAAGGGTCATATATCTTATCAGGGCCAGATTTTACCCTACCCCTTATTAGGCCCTTTGAAGCTGTCTTTAAGTTGTATGGAAGAATTTATGAATACCTGCAACAATTGCCTCTCTGTCCCCCTCTCTCCCTGGCCGAACCCTGATAAATTCCTGTCGCAGGTTTAGGGCCGTGTCTGTATTCTGGTTGACAAACACCTTGACAGGATCTGTCAGTGAAACCGTTGCCAATTCTTGAACCTGAAAGGAAAAGGGAAACCCTTATCATCCTTACGTCTTAGATGAATAAAAGAATGGATATGTAGCGAGAGACCAATTAGTATATGCGCTAGAGTGAAGACCTGGTTATCCCAGGGGTCTGAAATCTGGTCTCAGTGTGACATCACTAGGAGAGAAAGACCAATGAGGGCTCTCAGATATCGTTTACATTACAGAGAAAGCTGCGCACCAACATGCACAGACCGTAACTTTTGTGCTATTCACTGCAACCTGGTTGTTTAGCCTGACAGGCTGGTTTCATATCCACTTGGTTTTTTATTCATCTAAGCTTACATGTAACCAGGGACTTAACCAGGACCTGTCCAGCCTCTCCTTTGTACAGGCAGTTTCCTGAAAACCTCCGTTTTGGATGGGCAAAAATCTCTATGAAGAAACTACAATTTTTGATGATAACCTAATTTTTCCCCAACAAACCATTTCCTAGGACATGGCTGAAGTGTAAATTACCATTTTGACACAATAGGCTATTGAGTCTAGTTGATAGTAGGATTTGAAATAGATGAGTAGCTAAATGTAGACATGCAGAACTTTTGTTTTAACAGAGTGGTAGATTTACCCCAAGCAGAACTAAGGAAAGGAGTCAATTCTTAGCAGGAAAATCCTCATTTTGGAGAGGGGTTCATTGAACCCCCTCTGTGTCCATGATAGAAACTTAGTAAAATTGAGATTAAATCAAAATATCATCTGCAAACAACAAAACTTACCCCATCAGTCATGGTAGCAGAGAAAAGCATAGTTTGTCGAGTCCGAGAGCAGAGACGAACAACTTCTTTCATCTGCTCAGCAAAGTACTCATCCAACATTCTGAAAGTGAAGAGAATACATTAAATGAGGGAATAATATCATAAGTGCAAAAGGAAAATATGAATAAATACATAAATTGCTCCAGAAAATAGCCCTTGTTTTTTTACTACTGTATGCAGATTAGAATCTGCACATGTAAACTCTCTAACGCTTTTGACAATGCTTCATATTTTTTGCATTCTTCCTTTTGGGAGAGAAATGGCTCACAAGGATTTTGCATCTTTTTCACGATACAATATGATATGAATATTTCCTTATATTATCAATATTTTTTACAGATCTGCTATGTCCAACATAAGGAGCTCTAAACTATTAAGTTAGAAGTTGGTTCAACAATGCATACAATCCATGTTAACACGAACCAATTAATAAACAACCATCTCCTATCAATCTGCCTCATCCAGAATAAGAACCTCAGCTTCCAAGTGTAAAGTTGGGTGAATTTTGGATGTGATATATGCTAACATGAACCAGATGAGGCCTAAAAAAAGTTGTTTGTTTCCTGTAACCATACCTTAACAAGTTTTTATTCAAAAAATCCCTACCATAAAGTTTGTTTACGCCCTTCGAACTCCCAATCGACGTAAAACATGCATAAAACACAGATTTTTGACCAAAAATATAATCCAAAAAAATTCTTTTACAGACCTACCAACCCTATCTTTTTTCGGACCGTTACAGGAAATAGGGCTGTACACCGGTACCCGGTACAAGCACCGTACCGAATACCGTCTCGCAAAATACCGGTGCATACCCGTTTCAGTTTTTAACGGTATGCTTATCGGTATCTTGCAAAACACAAACCCATGTCAAACATTCAATACTCATTCAGTAAAAAGTTATACTTACGGTTGCCAAACTTGTAAACTTGGAAGGTACGATATAGCGGCGATAGTTCCATCGCCGCTACCATTAGTGAACTTGTGATTCTTTTTGTTACCGCGTAGTGGCGCTGCTGTAGTCATATACAGCGCCACTACGTGGTAGCGATAAGAATCACAAGTTCACTAATGGTAGCAGCGATGGAACTATCGCCGCTATATATCGTACCTTCAAGCAAGAATGAGCAGAATGTGGATCTATTCAAGTTAACAAGGTTTGGCTGCCGTAAGTATGACTGCTTAGTTTTCACATCTGATCACATGTTGTAATTAAAATACCTGACAGACAACAAATACTTTTTAGATTTATGTCAGGAACTACGCTAAGTGTGTACTTAGCGTAGTTCAAGATACCGATAGAAGTACCGATAAAATACCGTATCGTTTCGGTGATACCGGTTATGGTACCGTACCGCTTCACCCTTAGCGGTATGCAGCCCTAACAGGAAACAAACAATTTTTTTCAAGGCCTAATAAAGAATTGTCTCTTACCGATCTGCCTCGTCCAGAATCAGGACCTCTATACTGTTTAGTGTGAAATTGGGAGAGTTATGGACGTGATCAATAAGACGGCCTGGTGTTGCAATGACAATATCAGGTCCTAAACGCAATGCTGCTTCCTGGGCCTTGATATCCAAACCACCTGAAATACAACAAGAATAACAAAACATTGAAATGTAGAAAGCAGCTCTTAGCCCTTTAGGTGCTGGACTTTTTAATCAGACTTTTATATTAAGGCCCAGGGGGCCACCAGATATTTTCTCTAAATTTTACAAGAATGGTAATGCTCAGATTTTCATTTTGTTATACCTCCATTGTGCAATTAAAATACTACAATCTTAGCAATATCTTAAGAATTAAAAAGGTGTATCTGAATAATTAATTAAATCTAATATATTTCAGGTAATCAATAGACTATAATATACTTCTTTGGACCCGTTAGTTATAATCTGGATATCTGTCTATACTAGAGGTTACATATAATGTGACCAAAATTGATGAAAAGTAGAAATAAACTAAGTGATTGTTTCTACCCACCTGCAGAAAGCGATATCTCGACGTTGGTGTGCTGTGCCAGCTGTCGCGCCACCTGGTGGATCTGCACGGCCAACTCTCTGGTAGGTGTCAGCACCAGTACTCTCGTCACCGACGCCTGCTTTGGCTTGTAGAGAAGACGCTCCAAGACAGGCAGCATGAAGGCAGCAGTTTTTCCTACAAAAATAATCATTATTCAAGAATAAAGGCCACAGTTTTTCCTATGAAAATAATCACAATTCAAGCATGAAGGAGGCAGTTTTTCCTGCGAAAAATAATCATGATTCAAGAATGAAAACAGTAGTGCTTACTATAAAACTTATCATAATCAGTATGTGGACACTTAATCCATCTGTACAGGGTCTGACATGAATGAACTATTTAATTGATAATGTTGTCCCTTCTTCAGATAGTTTTAAAATATTACCCGAATTGAAATTGCATTTTATCTCCTCTCTTACCCCCCCCCCCCCCCCCCTCGCATATATGTGTGCATGATTCTGAAGTGTTAACATATTGGTTTTTTTCTCTGTACCCAGCAACAGACTTACCTGACCCAGTGACTGCACACGCACACACATCCTTTCCTAACAGGGCTAAGGGTATAGTGGCGGTCTGGATTGGTGTTGGCTTGTTAAACTTCATACTGCTCAGAGCCTTCAGCAACGGTCTTGAAAGATTCATGTCTTGAAAGCTCATGGTTTCATCAAAGGAGCTGATGTTTTCAGAGAACTGCATCTTCTCTTTCTGAAAAATTGGAATAATACAAAATTAGTGGTTTGCATTGAGTTATCTATTCATGGACCTAACCCTGCTTTAGAAAATGTCCAACATTCAAGGCAAGGTTTTTAAATAATAAATAGCAATCACAAATTTTCTGCCATTCCAGCTTCTTTAAACCTTATTAGGGTTGCAATTTTGTGATCGATAAGAAGTTGCACCGTTGCAGTCAACCAATTAGTTATTGATTATAATCGGTTCTTCACACTTTTTCAGTAATTGGGTACTAGAGGTCTAGAGCCTAAAACTGAGTGATAGTCTATGACATTTGATTGCTATTAGCACGCACTCTAACTTCATTTCAAAGTGTTTTCATAGCAAGAAAGCTGACAACATGCCAGTCATGTTTCGCCGCAAAGTGTCACCTTTTCCGATTATTATCAATTGCCAGTTTCATAATCGATAAATTGATGAAAAAGAGGCAACCAACCAATCAATCATCGATTATATTCGATGATCACCCCAACACTGGTCCTTATACTAACTTTATTTAATAGCTTATTGTATCAAAAAGGGTAATTTACACTTCAGCCATTCCTTAGAAGATTGACTGTCATAAAGGTCCAAAAAAGTAAAATTGACAAGTGTCTTATTTAAAGGAGTTTCTAAGGAGGATGCCTGTCCAAAAGACTGGCTGGGCCTTGGCTAAGGAATTCATCACAGAAGCTACAGTGTAGAGTAGAGAAATATCTATCAAATTCCAAAAAATCGTCAGTAATCAATCAATGACAAAGTTTTTTGTGGTATATAAATAGTGGAAACTCACCTCTTCATCTTCTTCTTCACCTTTCTTCTTCTTCTTTCTCTTCCTTTTCCTCTCCTTCACCTTCAATTTATCTACAGATGGAAAAAACAAAACAATTAGTGACCCCAGCAATTACATTTAACTCACAGGATCAGACAGGACAGAGTCTCTGTATGTGCATTATAGGGTTGCTGTCTTGGACTTACAAGGTTACAAGCTGAACACACTCTTATTATCATTATAATTATTATTATTATTATTATTATTATTATTATTATTATTATTATTATTATTATTACTATTATTATTATTATCATCATTATTATTATTGCAACCTTACTAGTTGGGGCTAGTCCACTGACATAAAAGTCAGTCATGAATATGTATTGCCCTTATGGTCATATTGTTTCGTTTCAAATAGAAGGCCCCTATCATTACCATTAAAATGAAATGCAAGTAAATAAGGCCATATTCAATTCATTAGTGCTCACAGCGGCCTAAAGCACCCTGACTGTTTCCACTAAATCTTGCATACAGAAGTTAGGAAAATATTTGAAGAAGGAACCTTAGTTAGAGCATTACTGATAACTCTCCTTCAAATATCTTATATAATTTTTCTTTATTCCTAAGTATAACAGATCGCGGAACTCTTAAGCATAATTGAGTTAATTCTGGGCTAGGACTTATCACAGGTAAGCTTTTTCTTACTGTCTCAGTGCACATAATTCAGAGCAGATACTGTATTGAGTCTATTGACAGACGGGATTTACTGTAAATCACTCAAGTATTAGGAACAATAAGATAGCGATAATAGTGAGATTGGAGATTGCTTCACATTAGGAGCCCATCCGGAGATTTCTTCACATTAGGAGCCCATCCGGAGATTTCTTCACATCAGGAGCCGACCTGGAGATTTCTTCGCGTAAGGAGCTCATCTGGAGATTTCATCAAATCGGGAGCCTTGGTCTTAGCCAGCAGGGCGTCTTGGTGAGTTGGTGCCTATTTGGACACCCAAACCCCTAAAAAGAACCCCTCAGGACACCCAAATTTTTTAGCGTGGAATTTCTAAAAACCTCAATCTCAAGCTTATGATTGAATTTTTTCATCTCCTTATAATTCCCATGACATTGTTGAATGATATCATGCCGTATTTTGATGAATTTATGCATGTTTATGGTTGAAATATGAGTATATTGTGATGCCCCTTAAAAATTTGGAGGCCCACAAATTTTACGAGTGCCAATTTTAGGCACCCAGTTTCTAAATCCTGGCTAAGACACTGTCAGGAGCCTATCTGGCAGTATCGTAATTGCGCTATTTAATTTCTTGCCATATTTAAGTGATTTACAGTATATGGCATTTACTCACCAGCTTTTTTCAAATGTTCATCTTCTGAAGATTCAACATCATCCTCCTCCTCATCGTCAGCATGAACTTTGTCCTGCTCCTCATCGCTTTCTTCACCTGCTTCTCCAGTGCCATTCTGGCCTTCAGCAGCCTGTTTCTTCTTTAATTCCTGAAAATATAGAATAGTGCAATATAGAATTATACACACATACAACCACATATATAATAATTACATCTGCAAACATAGGGTCTCACTAAAAGACAAACGCCAACAAACGCCACCGAACCCCAACAAACGCTACCGCACGCCAACAAACGCCACCGAACGCCAACAAACGCCACTGCACGCCACTGAACGCCACCGAATGCCGACAAACGCCAATAACAAAAATATTGGTAAACAACAAACGCCACCGAACGCCACTGCACGCCAACAAACGCCACCGAACGCCAACAAACGCCACCAAATGCCAACAAAGTACGCCAATAACAAATGTCTCCCCAAAATATTGGTAAACAACAAACGCCACTAAACGCCACTGCACGCCAACAAACGCCACTAAATGCCAATGACAAATGCCACCTAGAAATGTTAATAAACAACAAACGCCAACAAATGCCACCAAATACCAACATTAGAAACCTTTTGTGCATAGCCTGCTCTCTTTTACACGTGCATAATTGGACATTTTTGAAAAAGAGGTGTTTGAATCCAGTTCAATTCAATTGTTGTGAGCTTTATTTCCAATCTATAGATGATATTTCTGTTCCCATAATCGAGTAAAGATACATTAAGTACAGTTGTCTGTAAAATGTTGTTCAGAATCATTAAGAAATAGAATTTGTGCATGTCTGCAGCACCCTGCAAGCTAAATCAAAACCATTGCAGGAGGGATAGTGCATTAGCAAAACTTGGTTGAGGTGGGGAGGGGTTGTTTTGTTTTTCAAAAACATTCAGTACGGTATAAGGGGCATTCCACAGTAATTTCGTCCTGACTACTCATTTTGTCATCCTTTGAAACTGAAGTTCATTTAATCTAAGTTATTTTAAGTTATTACACAAATGCTTATAAGTACAATGGAATCAATTGTGCATGTAGTGATAGCCATTTTAGAATGATATATAATTTATAAAATTCAAAATTTTTCATTATATGCCTATGAAATGCCTCACAAACACTATTCATTAGAATTAAAATGTAAATGCATCTTTATTTAGAAAGGCAGATATTCTACTTGTACAGACACTCTTATCAGATACCCTAAAACTGTTGTGGAATTTTTGTCTCGTGATAGACTGTCCCGCGATAAGCAGACCTTGTTTCATAAAAGCTCAATTTTTCTTTATAACTACAGAATATTTTACCATCTAAAGTATATCATGTAGAAGCTCAGTATTTTCATAATGGATTACAATAGGCATTAATGTCATAGCGCGTGTATTTGAGGAGAATTTACCAAGAGAAAAATGTTTCGAAAAATCCACCCCCATGTTGTGTCCCGTGATAGACGCATGTATTTGCTTAATTATCTCCTTCAATTATGAAGGAATTTTTCAAACAAAGAGTTCAAATGGTACACCTTAATGCCAGTCTGTTTTATATAGCAAAATTATCAAGCAATGAAATGGTTAAAGATTAAATTGCCTTTAAGTTGTCAAATTTGTCCCGTGATAGACAGAAGGCTTATTGTGGAATGCCTCATCAGTACAATTGTTTGTTGTTATAAAAGGCTAATCGAATTTTCAATTTTTTGTATTTTGATTCAAACACATTCAACTTATGGAGGTGGTAATGGTTTATTTAGGCTATGCACAAAAGGTTTCTAATGTTGGTGTTTGATGGCATTTGTTAGCCTTTGTTGTTTATTAACATTTCTAGGTGGCATTTGTCATTGGCATTCAGTGGCGTTTGTTGTTGACCGATATTTTTTGCAGGCATTTGGTATCAGGGTTTGTTGGCGTGCAGTGGCGTTTAGTGGCGTTTGTTGTTTACCAATATTTTGGGGAGACATTTGTTATTGGCGTTTGTTGGCATTCGGTGGCGTTCAGTGGCATTCAGTGGCGTGCAGTGGCGTTTAGTGGCGTTTGTTGTTTACCAATATTTTTGTTATTGGCGTTTGTCGGCATTCGGTGGCGTTTGTTGGCGTGCAGTGGCGTTTGTTGGCGTTCGGTGGCGTTTGTTGGCGTTCGGTGGCGTTTGTTGGCGTTTGTCTTTTAGTGATACCCCAAACATAACTTCGTTTGGATTATTCTTAAACAGTTGGTAACTTGAAATTAGTGACTTATGAATTAAATATTTAATATTTCAAATTCCAAGCAGTCAGACTATGGATTCAGTGCCTTTTCAATTTCATTTTCTAATGAACTTTTCTATTAAATTTATCTTCTCATCTTTTTCCTAATTTGTGGACCAAATAGTGAGGTGATTCTTTGTAAAAGGGATCCATTTTAAAAGTGCTCATTTCAATGAAAATAAGGTAATTTAAAAGCTACATGCATATTATCTAAAGAGACCTCACCATCCCAAAATCTCAAGGCTCAACAATATTGCAGGGGCATAAAAGTTCCTTACCTCTTTTTCCTTCTTATTTTTCCTCCTTATCTTCGCTATCTTTTCATCGAGTGTGGTAGCAGGAGCATTTTTCTTTGCATATAGATAGGCCATGTCCATGTTCCATTCAGGCTCATCATCCTAACACACAACAAACAATAGTTAATGAAATAAATAAACAATAGATAATAAAATAAAGAAAAGGTTTGGATACCAATTGAGAATACAGGTGATATGTAGACTTAAAAGAGTTGAGAAAATTCAAAGCATAAAACATGTATTTAAAACAAAGGAGGCAGAGGATATTTTTTTCAGGGATACTTCAATATGTATGTATATCACTAATCAGTTATGTACTGTACTTAATGTATCTTTACTCGATTATGGGAACAGAAATATCATCTATAGATTGGAAATAAAGCTCACATAGAGTAAGGACCTCCTGGTGATTTCTTATGTAAATAACTTAACAACAACTGACCTGATCTGTAAACTTGAAACTTGTACTAAAATCTTCACTTCTGGACTTATTAGCAAACTTTTTCTTCTTCTTTGTTGGGACCACAGCCTGTAAAGGAACAGAATAACATGAAAACGGGACATTTGAGATGACAAGAGTGCAAACACCAATTGCCTGGTATAGACTTATAATGAGGATTTTGAAAATGGATATTCAAATCCTCAATATATTGCACTAAATCGTTGTGAACAGTAGATTAGCAGCTGAACGAGGGATAGTTGGTAGCAGAAAATGGGTGTCAAAATAGGATGTATCATATAACTTTTTGGGGTGTTCTTTATACTAAGGGAGACCATGATATATCTTCAACTAACAACCATTAGGACACCCAACTGAGCATCTGGACTGCACTGCTTATCACCACCTACTGTATATATGGACAGAAAACCCTTTATATGTTCAAAACAAACTGAGGCAGACTGCCATTTTGACCAGCAGCCGGCATGCACTCGGCTGTCTTCAGTGCAATCAGCTGTCCCGACCAACAGTGTACGGTCAAAATCGCCAATTCCAAAATGGCCGTTCACAAAATCGTTGATCGCAAAAAGGCTGATGGTTTAAAGGGCCCTATTTATAATATAAATCAATTAACCATAGTGTTTGTGTATAAGAATGTGGAAAGTCATAAAAAAAGTATTGCATTGGTTTGAACTTCAAAAGAATATTTCAAGAGGAAGACTCCACATAGCTATAGGCACTAGAACAGTAAGAGTTCAAGGCTTTGGGACGTAAATATGTCTAGGATTAACATTCAGAATTAAACAATTTAACATGTAGCGAAACAGAGAAAACTTTAAAACAAGAATATTTAAAACACTTAATATGTGGATAATGTGAATTTTAATTAGGGGAATATGAAGGCTTTTTCAGGAGGGCGCAATGAGTCATCGGCCCTATTTGCGATCGGCAATTTAGGCAGTCGGGTATTTTCGGATCAGCGATTTTGACTGACATGCTATTGTATTCTCTGACAAGACCTGTGACCATGTTAGATACGATTTCTGCACATCTTTGATTCTCAAGATCAGCCGCACTGGCTGGTTCATCACAAACTGAGAGTAGTAGACAGGGAGTGGGTACTGTGCTTGCATCCTCAAATGTCGCTGCCTCCCATCTCCTTGGCAACTATCTGACCTAGAAAGGATGCTGCATGCTAATTGCACAGATCAGATCACGTGACCAAGGCTACACCGCGTAACCCGAGGCGCACATACCCTAGGTACTAGCATGCTGTGCCTATGGCGTTGCGGTTCAAGGGGATGTATTTCTCTGATCACAAACATGTGTCCCCAAGCTTCATTAGGTCAGAGAAATACATCCCCTTGATCCGCAACCCCATAGGCACAGCATGCTTGTACCTAAGGTATGTGCGCCTCGGGTTACACGGTGTAGCCTGGGGAAGTATTGGTCACGTGATTGGTTTCGCGGCAATTTCAGTCTGACCCAGGGCCTTTGAAACCAGCAGGCAGTCAATCATGGGGTACACATGTTATCTATGACTCATAGTGGTGTGAGGCAGCGAAATTTGATGACGCATGCACAGTGCCCACTCCCTGTCTACTACTCCCAAATTAGGTTTAAGGCTTAAGCCTGCTTCAGAAAAAAGCATAGAAGTTGAGGGGTGTTGTTGGTCAGAATGTGCAAAAATCCCATCTAACATGTGCTTGCATATCATCCCCGTACAGGTCTTGTCAGAGAATACAATAATTGAGGAAGCCACATCTATTGGGCTGGGCCCAAGCACTTTCATGCCACACAGGCACACTACAAAACTTTAGCAGACGATTGTCGATGGGAAAGCACGTGTGAAATCCAACTTGTTTAGTTCACGTTGTACTTGGTTTTCATGATTGTAACGCCATCAAAAACAACTCATGAGAACAGTTGGAACAAGTGCATGAAAATGCTTACATCTTCATCGCTATCACTGCTCTCAGCTACCATGGGAACGTCATCATTTTCCTCGATGGTGAGGATCAAGTCCGAATCCGTCGCCATTTTTAATTCTCGTGCTGAACACCCAGTGTTGATCCCACTTAAACGAGATTATGTTTTATTTTATTTCAAACTGATCTTTATATTTTCATATATTGATTCACTCTTATATTCATAGTTATGCGTAATTCATATTCAAATGATTGTTTTTGACAATTATTTATATTTGTAAAACATTCAATTATATGGCGCGAATTTTCCGCGTGTTGACAATTTGCAAGATCAGCAACCACTGTCTCCAGTTTCCAGCTGCTTCTATAAGAACAGATTCAAGAACCATGGGAATTCAAGGTTTAACTAAGTTACTAGGCGATTATGCACCTGGTTCAATGAAGGAGAATGAAATCAAGAACTACTTTGGTGAGATGATGGAGGTTTTGATAGAAAACTTATTTTCTCAATTATCGCCCACTTTGTTTAGCTGTCAAATCATATTTTCTGGATATAATGATTACTCTATAAAATTATCACTGTGTGAGAAAATGCAAATAGTGATGCTTTAAAAACTCTTTCCTTAGGTTTAAATGAATAAGTGAGATGAATGACAAGAAAAGATTATCTAGTCAATCTGAAATATGTATGTCCAGAGAAATACATCCCCTTGATCTGCAACCCCATAGGTACTGCATGCTAGCCTCTACGACATCTGCGCCTCGGGTTACGCGCTGTAGCCTGGGGTTGTATTGGTCACGTGATCTGTGCAGCAACATGCTGACTGGCTGGCTGGGGGATTTCGTCCTATCTAGGTCAGATAGTGAGAGGCAGCGAAATTTGATGATGCAAGACCAGTGCCCACTCCCTGTCTACTACTCCCAGGTATGTCTTAGACAAGCCAGTAGGCAGTACTGGCAGTAGGTCACTATAAAAATATATGTCCATCAGGCGTAAGAAAATTAATTGTTTGTTTCCTGGAACGGTCCGAAAAAAAAATAGGGTAGGAAGGTCGGTAAAAACAATTTTGGCATTATTTTTTTGATCAAAAATGTGTGTTTTATGCATGTTGTACGTTGATTGGGAGTTGGGGGGGCGGAAAAAACTTTAGGGTAGGGATTTTTTTGAATAAAAACTTCTTAGGGTAGGGTTACAGGAAACAAACAATTTTTTTTTAGGCCTATTAGGTGGTAATCTAGTATAGCAAGATCATCACCACTAGGTGGTTTCTTTGGCTGGCCCCTAAGCATGGATATCAAAACAGAAGATTGCACATGAGGAGTGGTCACCCGCCACAAATCTCGACCTCGCAACTTTGTATTGTGGTACGAGCACAAAAGGCGGTCCCATTAGGCCCTTCATGTTAAATTGGTCCCAAAGTGAACAACATGGGTGTCTGCTTCAACCATGCAGATTCCTTTGATAACATTTTGACCAATATTTTCATCTCAATTTTTGGCTGAAAGTGAATAACAATACAGTCTTCGAAGCCTTTGTTTTAGAATATGACAGATATGAACCCCCTCTAGGTGCAAGGTCATGTCAAAAGTACCTAGTAGTATGACAGGACCTGAAAATCGGCATTAACTACGTAAACCACGTGCTGTTAGTAATCTTGAGGTATATTGGAACATTCAAAAATGTTTTTCACATACTCATCATGCAGATTTCCAGTTTAGGTAGGACCTTGCACCTTACCAAAGACATGAAAGATCAAATGGTAGAGTTTGGTTTTCAAGGAAAGGGTGAGTCTTGACATTTTGCCAAAAAACAAAACACAGCCAGATATGTTGGTAAAGGGTGCCACTGCCACATCAACTCAAAATAGCAAATTATTGGTAAGTTTATCATTATTCTGTAACTATGAGATGTAAGCTATACAATAGCATAAGTGCCGTTGTCTACATTTAAATCAAATTTCAATTTCAAAATGTCAATCTCAAGCATATAATTGAATTATTTCATTGTCATATAATTCCCATGACCTTGTTTAAGGATATCATGCTCTATTTTGATAAATATAAACATATTTATGGTTGAAATCTAAGTATATTGTGGTCCCCCTTAAAAATTTGGACACCCAAAATTTTACAATGGCAAATTTTAGGCACCCAGTTTCTAATTCCTGTCTACATTTAGGTAAATGAAGAAAATTACTGATTGGCCCTTCAATTGCATGGAAATATTAAATTTACATCATTAGGGTACGAAGTTTCTTGGGTACGAAATCTCCAGCACCGCCCAATACCCCCCCCAGATTTAGATACTGTATAACCAGTATATTTCCCGGGACTTTTATTTCCCGAAAAAGGATGAATTCAGCTTTTTCCCGTTTTTTATTTTCCCGGCCCACACACGGATGCACTGATATTAAATTTGGCGATAATGCTACCAAGTGTTTTGCTTCCTGAACATGTCATCTACCTAATTATAATTGGAGCAACAAAGCCAACCATGCCAGCTCCATTGGTTGGCTCAGTTGTTCTGCACATTAATAGCACTTAGAGCAGCATATCACCAGTGCGGACCGGTTCGTGGGCAGGTTTGTGAGAGACAGTGAGTACTGCAAACATGTGTCACTCACTAGAAGAGGCACTCAGGCACAATACCCAAACCTGCCCAGGCCAGTATCGCCATTACTTGATCTAAATGCTTCTTCTCTTTTTTTAAAATCTCTATTTCATAAAAATTTATAAATAAATGAATATTTTTATATTATTGGCAAAAAGTATTTTATATAACGTGAACATTTTATAACGTTACACACACTGTGAATTCTGACGCGTACAAATCGTCACCGACAAACATCGTCTGCCACACCATACCAACAAAAACGATTAAAGTTAACGTTTTTATTGTTACCATCTCGAACCCATTAGGTAAATTCGGAAAGATTAAGTAGACGTTAACATTACCTGTTATACAGTAGTTGGTGGTGAGTGGCCTGCACAGCAACTGTCCAGGGAGACAAGTTACTGAGATTGGCTGGTAGAATGCATAATGCAACTTAAATAAATATGGGCATCCTGTACATACTAACAACCTCTATTCTGATACATGTACGTACCAAAATTGTTTGTTACAATTCTAGTATGCACCAGAATTGTACACTTCTGGTAATACCAGTACTGTCTGAATAAAACGAGTCGTGTACACATTTGTACCAGAATTTTTACTACAATTCTGTTACATACCAGAATTATCTGGACTGGGAATACTTTATCTGGTGCCGTTAGTGTTCAAAGTAATATGCCGCTAGGTCTCAGGGGTTCATTAATTCATTTCTCCTGACACCGAATGACAAAGCATTATTCAGCAGGCAGCAGGTAAACCATAAACAATTCTCATACAATTCTGGTACATGCCTGTATTGCCTGAATGAACAATTCTGGTACAAAAATACCAGAATTGTTTTGACAATTGTTATACGTTTTAAAATGTTTACAAGTAGGAAACTATTCTGGTAAAGTACTGGTCAGAATAGAAGAAATCACCATAAGTATTCTCTCCCATTCTCTGAGAAGAGCCGTTGAAATTTGCTACTTTTCAACTGATCACATTGGCCTCCTCAACTGACGGCATTGGCCATTCATACCACTTGGCATAAAGAAAAATATTGGTACATTGTTTGGCAGTCTTAAGTCTAGACTAGGACATTCTGGTATTAGTACATCACTCCTATATCATTGATTTTGTAATTGAAAAACAAATATTGCTTTATTAAAAATGTAAACAGTTGTTATGAGTGCTGTAATTTGTATATTTCAGGTCGTAAAGTAGCCATTGATGCCTCTATGTGTATATATCAGTTCCTCATAGCTGTCAGACAGGAGGGTGCCATGCTTACCAATGAGGCTGGTGAAACCACCAGGTGAGTCTAGATACACCCATAATAGATCCAGAAACCCATAATAATGCATTCATGCTCAAGAACTAAGCAAGGACCCATCCCATGCCCTGCTGGCTAAGACCATGGTACCCATGGTCTTAGCCAGCAGGGCGTCTGGGTGTCGTTGTGGACACCCAAATACTTAGAAAGCACCCCTCACGACACCCAAATTCTTTGGTGAGGAATTTCTTCAAATGTCAATCTCATGCATATACATTGAATATTTTCATCTCCATATAGTTCCCATGACATTGTATAAGGATATCATGCCTTATTTTGATAAAATTGATATATGTTTATGGTTGAACTTTGAGTATTTTGTTGCCAACCTTAAAAATTTGGACGCCCAAAAATTTAACAATTGCCAATTTTAGGCACCCATTTTCTAAATCCTGGCTTAGACTCTGACCCATCCAGCCTGTCCTTTGTGCAGGCTATTTCATGGGAAATGCCATTGTAGCATTGTAGACATGCAAAAATTTCTATGAAGGATTTAACATTTTCAATTAGGATTTTCTATGTGTGATAACAAAATCTTTTCCCAGCAAACCCTTTTCTAAGACATGACTGAGGTTTAAATTGTCCTGTACTTGGTATAAGGTATAAGTATTTTAGCTAAATATGGATATAGGCAGATTGTTTGTGGTTGCTGTTTTAAAAAAAATGCTGGCTGAAATCCTCTTCATGTCTGTAGTGTCCCTAAAAGTGGGATATATTTTTCTGAAAAAGACAAATGGCCAGGTTCACCCAGAGGTCTAGCTTAAACGCTGGTCCTCAGACAATGCCAGGTAATAAAATTGCCGGTCCTATAATTTATTCTATTCATCTGCCCATAATGTCCGATAACTCAAGTGGGTGGCACTTGACATGCCACTTGAATTTCCAGTGCACTACCAGGAAGCAACCCACTGAGTTTGATTGACCTACATTGGGTCTCCAAGGCAACTTCACGCAGTGGGTGCCAGTGGGGTACCAGGTGCTTATAAATAGCTGCTTGAGCTACAGGAAGTGCGTTGGTCCACGTGTTGTCTACTTAATCACAACACCTGTGAGGAGAGGTCAGCTATTAAGAGATAATTGTGCCAATGTGCCTGAAAGTCCTCATTCATTTGAATGAAATGTATATTGTACTTTTTGCATATGTACATTTGGCGTGGAGTTTTAGTGGGAACATTGAAATAATTTGAAATAACAGTCCAAAAAAATTGCTTTAAATATACTTTTTTTATTATATGTATTTCTACATACAAATGTAGGACCGGTAAAAAAATTGAAGGACCAGTAATCTACAAATATTACAGGTCCTGATGTCCTGTATTCGAAAAATCAAGTCTAAACCTCTGTTCACCTAAGGTGAAGATTGATGTCAATGAAAGATATAATCTCTGGCTTTGACAATATTTGTACATGGGTAAATAGCCAATAATATTTTAGTGAATTTTTGGTGCCAGTCTAGCACTAGATACAAGTTAACACCCATTCAGGGAATAATTGATATTAAAGCAAATTAGTAACCTTGAAACTGTGAATGGATTTGATTAAAGTTGAAAAAAATGGATGAATCCATAGCAGAGAGCCTGTATTGTCAAAAAATGATATTCTACAACAGCTTGCATGTAGATGTTCAGTTGCTGGTTATTTATTTTGAAGCCAAAAGTTGAATTTCTCCTTATCCTAGAATATATATATTCATTTAATTTTAAGATACAGTATACTTGAAAAGATTGTGCAATCAATACAAACATATATATATATATATATTTAAAAAAAAATTGCTCTGTTGTTTCAGCCATCTTATGGGTATCTTCTATCGCACCATCCGTATGGTAGAGAATGGGATCAAGCCATGCTATGTGTTTGACGGAAAACCTCCAGAGATGAAATCAGGAGAGGTAAGTCGCAAGGAATATACAGCAGCTTACATATTGTGATGTCATACAATTTCAAGCAAAGTACCGCAAATTCTCGGAAATCTCGGCCGCCCTAGGAATCTCGGCCACTATAATTAATCCACAAAATAATAAATGAATAAACTGGGGAATCTCGCCCACCCCGATCCATCCAAGGACACATTTCACCAAATATCGGCCACCAAGTAAATTTCATTGATATAAAAAAATCATTTCAGGGCTCGACGGTCCCCACAAGGACCAGGTAGGTTGGCGGGGCTAAATTAACCAAAAATTAGGTAGTCTTGTCAGCATTTCAGGTAGCCCTGCTACTTTTTTCGCTACCATTTTGTAGCATTTTAGTGGAACTTCCCCAGGATTCAGCTAGTCCAACGGGACTACCCGAATCCTACTTTAGGTAGCCCGAAAGTGCCGTTCTGGGAATTTAGATCTCCCAGGAGATGGGACTCTCCTATTTGTCGAGCCCTGCATTTAGATTTCCAAAGTTTGCAATTGATTTTAAATTATGAACGATCGTTTCTAGTGCCCATATTTGCCAAAACACGATCTTAGCGCAACCGGAAGTATGTAGCGTAGTTCTATGTGGAGAGTGAAATATAGCGTGGGCAGCGCCATCTTGTCAACAAGTATAATTCAATGCGTAATCGGTGTGCGGCAGCAAGAATAAACATGTAAACAACATGTAAGGTAGGCAAAATCCTATATTAGTTCATATAGCAGAGGAATGACAAGTCAGGTAGGTGGACAATAATGGTTTTGAGGGGGAAAATTGTGTTCTTGTTTACGATGTTAGTGGTCGATCTTTCATCTAAGTTTTGTTTCGATTGATAATTTTGGCCACGTTGTCTTAGCTTTGATCGCTATTTTCGAAAAATTTCAGCCACCATCAGCCATCGAAAATCGTTATTAATAAAAAGTGTCCAATATTTGCGAGAATTTACGGTACCCTTTTATTAAAAACGAAAATGATAGGCCAACTTGAGTGCTTATGACACTTTCAGAAATTAAAAAGAATTCATCATTCCTAGATCATATAAATTAGAAGAAAAGAACTATAAAAATATATACGTGTGTGTGTGTGTGTATATATATATATATATATATATATATATATATATATATATATATATATATATATATATATATATATATTTTATATAGATATATAATATATAGATATAGATATATCATATATATATATATAATATATATATATATATATATGGGCTCGATCAAGTTGAAGTTAGCATCTAAGACAAAAAATAAATTTTATAGTAGAAATTTGGAAAGCTAGAATTCTGAAGCTTCTGGATCTTTAGTCAGATTTACTGTATTCCCATTTTTGAAAAAGTTATGAACATTTTACTGCAGGGTGTTTGTTTGTTTGTTCAACGCCTCTCTGACAGTAACATTTCACAAAATGTTAAAACCACCATATTTTCTTGTAAAACCATCTTATGATCTTCAATATTGCTTTAGATGATATAATTATACCTGGGAAGACTGTGCCAAGAGATATAGGATTGAATATTATGTTTTGGGGTGTTTTTGATGAATTTTGAAATAGGGTGATCTGTGATTCCGTAACATGTGATTCCGTAACAGAAAAATAGCATTTTTTTAATTTTTGAAAGTGTTCAGATTGGGTCATTACCATGAAACTTCATAGAAAAAAGCATTTTAACACTAATTTAACTATAAGGGGCACACTTTTGAAAAATAAATTTTCAAACAGTGTTTTTGTGGGGGTTAAAGTTGGTGATTCCGTAACGTTACGGAATCACATATTTGATAAATTGACTGGTTCAAGCCTATAGATGTCTTGAACATTCTTTAAATGGACTAGTTTGTTATCTTAACTTGAAGTTTAGTATTAACTGATAGTTTCCATATTTAGAATGAGACATTGTGCACAGTATTTTGAAAAAAAAGTATATGTCCATTATCGAGTAGTAGTTTCAATATGGCATCAAAATGCTTTGGACAAGGACTAAGCTGTACATGGAAATCAGATGAAGTTCTTAATAAACAAGTAACTCACATACGATTTTGAGAAAGGTGCATTTATTTAAAATGTGTCATAGCACCAAACTACCTTTTTAAAAACATTCACACAATTCTAAAGTAAAGTATAATTAAGTTGGCCAGCAGGGCATCTCAGCCTCATTTGGACACCCACTCCCTCAAAAATCACCCATCAGGACACCCAAATAATTTTGTGACTAACCCTTTAAAAAGACATTTTCAAATATATAAATGAATTGTTTTCACTCTAGTTTAAATTCAGTGACTTTTTATAAGGCATTCATTTCAAGAAGTACATGCATGTTCATGGTTATAATGGGCCATATCAACTTATTCAAACTGATGCGTACAGAATTTTAGAATATTGAATTCAATATTTTCCCTCAAGTTCAAGAAAACTTGCTCTCTCATTTGGATGTCTTATCCTATAGTAATCTCATTCTTGAACCCTATTTGTTCCAGACTTTTGTAAAATAGTAGATTTCAGAGAATTTATATCTGTGGTGGACAGGAAAGCTCTTTGACAGAGATTTTAGATACCTTCACAGAAACAGAGATTCTCCTTCAAGTAAAGAAGAAAACTGAAGTTTAGCATATGGTCAATATAGCCCAGATCCTGAAGTCTCTATCTATGCATATATTCTAAAATTTGACCAACCTCATTAAATTTTAGAGGAATTTATTCAGTAAGTGTTTAAGATGGAACTTACACACTGTTGAGGACAGGAAACTTTTGTCACAAGTGTAGAAGGAGAAGGATTCAGTACATAAACATTTCTCAGAGAACAGCAGTTTGTTACATCACTCAGAGATAGAATAAAGTCATATGGAAGACTCATATGATACTGTTTTATACAAAGCCAGTCATAGATCAGCAGTCTAAATGATTTTAAAAACAAATTTCCAGGGATTCTCCATTCGCCCGATAGACATGTATGATCTACTCCAGAAAAAATATCCAACAGTTAATAAGATCACAAATGCATGTTTAAAAAGAATCATTACATAGTTATTTTATAAGTATTTAGAAAACTTGGCATTAACTATAAATGTTCATAATTCATTCAAAACTCAGCTAGTTTGATATCAATTGGTAAGTGTACAGATGTGTACCTTGACTGACACCTCCATCCTGTCTGCAAATGCAATGTCTCCATTCACCCCTACATCCCTAATCCTGAAGCCACCTATTCAGTTAATCAGGGTAGATGCAATTTCCCCCCGAATCATTTCCTCCTTCCTCAGACTAAACAATAAGGGGTGTTAATGAGAGGGGACAGTGGAGGAAAACCTGAATCCACATTGTCTGGGGTATACCAACAACCTTGATGTATACAGGAAGTGATATAAAACTGACCAGGTAGTTAGTGAAATATACCTCTGAGAATGCAGAAGGTAACATCATGTTTTTCAAAACCTTTTCAGATTAATGATCTATTTATAAGAAGCTTAAATGTTAAATCAATTACAGCTTATATATTTTAATTGTCTAACAATTGCCCTTGTGGGAAAGTGGTCCCTCTAACATTAGACATTGTCATCTGTTACCTACCATTAGAGACGTATAAAACCCACTCTCTGCTGCCATGTAATTCATAATTAAGTGCTCCCTTCAGTAAAAATGTATGTCTTTATATCAGTACACTAACTTAACTTTTTATTAAAGCAGAAAATTTCACCATAGTGCACTATTTTAATGAAAGATATTGATTGTTACTGAAAATGTGATTCCGTAACAAATGGTAAATGTGATTCCGTAACAAGACCATCTGTCAAAGTTTCTTGAATAAAGTTCACTTTAACTTATTCAACTCATTACTTTGTGGTGGAATCTGTGCAAAACAAATTTACCCACCACATGATAAAGAAAATTTTGGAAAAAAGTGGCAGGAACAGCATGAAAGTGGTATTTGATTAAAGTGGTAGAAAACAGATGCTAATTTTGAGTGATTCCGTAACAGGCATGTTTTTTCACTTTTTTACCCAAAAATCATTTTCTGGGGAAGTTGGAACTTGGTCCATTTAAAGGAACTTTCAAAGCCCTACACAACCATATAAAGCATGATTTCTTAACTTTTTCCATTAAAAAGATATCTAAGCTTGAACAGCAAAAGTGTGATTCCGTAACAGCTTGATCGAGCCCATATATATAATAGATAGATATATATAGATAGATAGATAGATAGATATATACACAGATATATATATATATATATATATATATTTATATATATATATATATATATAGATAGATAGATAGATAGATAGATAGATAGATAGATAGATAGATATGTAGATTCATATATATTTATATAGATTCATGTATTCTTTGTTTATCCTAATAACCCAACAGTCAAACTTAGGGGTGTTAAAAAAATCATTCTAGTTCATTTCAAATGTACCGAGAAATTGCTGAATCATTAAAACAAAAGGTTTAATACATGATGTTATACTAAATGAAATAATTTAATATGGTGTTTTTGTTTTTTCAGCTTGAGAAGCGTAAGGAGAAGCGAGCTGAAGCCCAGAAGGCGCTGGAGGTAGCTGAGGAAGCTGGTATGTGCTTTCTAGGGAAATATTTTCTTTCAAGCAATGCTTGTTTCATGGCAGCTGTAGTTGTTAATGCAGTGTTCTGGTCCTCTATTTATGTCAACTGGGAGTTGAAACCTCTGTTTAAGGAGCCTGGAAATAGCATAACAAACATATTTACATTGCTATTGATATTGCTGTTCTGCATATGCTGCAATGTATAGATATAGATAACAGGTTATATGTTTGGTGTCAACTTGTTTGTACTTTTGGTCTAAATTGTATGTGTATATTTACTTGTTAAAAATAAAAAATCGCTATTGCACTTATTGCGACATTTTAAAAAAGCGGTGCTGTTAATGAAAAGACCTCATTTGATGCTGATGCTGTTCCTCTTTTTATCAATAGAATCTAGTATATAATGGTTCTAATACAGCATAGTATAGTGTGAAATCTAGGAGCAACTTGGATATATTTTTAAATAGTTGATTTAAAATATGCTGTACAGGGCACGACGTTAACTTTTGCTGCGACTTGCCCGTAGGGCAAGTGAGATTCAATTTTCACTTGCCCTACGCCAACTTTCACTTGCCCTTGAAAAATTGTATATAATAATTTTTATAATATTTCATTTAAAACCAAGTAGAACATGGTTCTGGCATGTGACAGCATATTTTCTAGGACAAGCTTGGATGGCAGACCACGAAACTTGCACACATTCTCAAAAGTAAACCTGAAATATACAAAACGTACTTTCCCAGTGGGGCAAGCAAGATGCAGTTTTCACTTGCCCCACAGCTAAAATTTACAAATTCTACTTGCCCGGGGCAATGGGGCAAGCACCAATGTCGAGCCCTGCTGTAGGATACCTCCGAAAAAGGTTTAGCTATAGTAAAACACCCATTTGATTCTATATGTGCTGCTGATGCTGTTGCTGTTGCTAGGTGATGCTGAGAATGTTGAGAAGATGACCAAGCGTCTGGTGAAGGTGACCAAGGAGCACAACGAGGAATGCAAGGCACTGCTGAAACTGATGGGAATTCCTTATGTAGATGTAAGTATCGAACAAGGCAAATTCATATGCTTAACCCTTAACACCAAAAAAATCCTTAGTGAAAGTTATTAAGGAACAAAATGAATTCATGCAAGAAGCTGCTGAAACTAATGGGAATACCTTATGTAGATGCAAGTATTGAGCTTGTCAAATCCATATCTTTAACTCTTTAACACTAAGAGATTTTAGTAAAGGTTACAAAGGAACAATACAAGGAATGCTACTGATTTCCTGAAATGCTTTTATGAGAAAATTTGCTTCAAAATAGGCAGACATAAATCAATTAAATTTCCTCTTCCTTTATTTCTAGGAGAAGATTTGCTTCAAAAGAGGCTGACATGAATGAATTGAATCAATTCTTCTGCTATCCAGATTATTTTGGTGACGCTTTTCAGAGCAAAGGCTTATAACTATTTGAGCCACATATGTTCAATCCAAAAGAACCAACACTTTTGTCAAACAGTCATAATAGAAAGTTGTCAGTGGTTATTCCAGAATTGTTCATTCTCCATTTATTCCTGACTAGTCGAGAGTAATTTAACTCATAGTGTGTGTATTATTCCAGGCCCCATGTGAGGCTGAGGCTCAGTGTGCCGAGCTCTGCAAGGGGGGAAAAGTTTACGCGACAGGAACAGAGGATATGGACGCACTCACCTTCGGCTCCTCCGTCCTACTCAGACACATGACATTCAGCGAAGCTAGGTAAGACGATGTTTCTTCTCTTCTTTATGATTGCAGGAGCATTGTTTCATTGAAAAAAATATTGTCTTTGTGCAGTTTCATTTTGTATGTTTGTGAGGAATTTTGCAGTTGTAAAGGCGCCATAGACTTTCTATGAGTGCTGGAGCATTGTGTTATTAAGCTTATGTATTGTTCTATTTTATTTGTTTGTTCAGAATTTATGTCTTTCTGAACAGCATCTAGGAATTTTTCAGGTTGCAAAGGTACCATAGATTGTCCCTCAGAACTCTACACATGTGTATAGCAACCGTATTTGAGGATCCAGCTATACTGAAAACCAATATCTCATGCTTGTTACTTTTGGAATTATTCATTGTATATATATACCGCTTATCTCAGACAAATAGGGACCAAGAAAAAAGGTACACGGAAACCAAAATCCAAGTTACATTATTAACATTACATTTTTAACATTGAAGTAGAAAGGAATAATTTGGGACCAGTACCTTTGTGCGGGATACATGAAAATCTGAGGTACAGGCGAGTCTGATGTAAGTGAGGTCTATAGTATGTATATATATATATATAAATATATATATGTATATATATATATATATATATATATATATATATATGTATATATATATATATATATATATATATATATATATATATATATATATATATATATATATATATTTATAAGTATGTATTGATATCAATAGTCGTGGTAATTCTATCGCACACCTCTATAATATAGGTCTAAGGGTTAAGTCGTCTGGAGACTTTTGGGGTCCCTACTTGGAGGGTATAATGTTCTCATATTACTGCCATGGCTGCCCATAAAAATCCTGTCATCCAAACAGCCACTATAAAACCTACCTATCTTGCCCCAAATCCCCCAGCACAGACGCATTTATATGCTGTTGACATTTGATCTGTTTGGGCTTTACACAAGTAATTGGCTTGTAAATCAGGCCCTCGTGCTGTACACAAGACAACACTAAGAAAAAACTCCATTTCTCATATCCAGATGCATGATTTAATAGCAAGGGATTAGTTGTGTGGAAGTGAGTGCCATTCTCAGAGGAGAAGTATCATTTTGACTATAAAATGTACGAGTTCTTTACACATAGAGACATAGACAGGGCTCCACGCTAACACTGAAATGCTGGCCCCAGGACAGTAAAAATTCTCAAAAAGGCTTTGTGCCAGTAACAGAAAACCTCAACTCGTTCTATGGGGCCAGTTAACATTTGGGGACATTCTTGATAACTAATCTCCCTCAAGAATGTCCTCCAATGTTTTTGAAAAAAATGAAGATGACATTTATAAAAATAAATGTTGTTGGTGAATTCCATGCAATGTTTTACTTATGTTAAAAAATTTGCAGGACTGGTAATATTTTTGCAGGACCAGTAGATCACAAGTTCTTTAACATATAGAGATATCCCACTGTAATCCTGATGTACTCCTCATCTCTACAGGGTATGAAAACAACAAAGGTAGCCTATACTAGCCCAGGGTAAGTAAAAAATGTATCAAGGATAGGAAAATTTCACGAATCGCTGCTTCAATCGGAAGTTATTCTCAAAAGTATCACAGATCTTAAAGACTTATGTCTAGGCAGGAATGTGTGACCATGGCTCGACACTGGTGCTTGCCCTGTTGCCCCGGGCAAGTAGGATTGGGAAATTATAGCTGAAGGGCAAGTGAAAACTGAATCTTGCTTGCCCCACTAGGCAAGTATGCTGTACATATTTCAGGTTTACTTTTGAGAACGTGTGCAAGTTCTGTGGTCTTGCATCCAAGCTTGTCCTAGAAAATTTGCTTTCCCATGCCAGTACCATGTTCTACTTGGTTTTAACAACATCATAAAACATCCAATTTTTCAAGGGCAGGTCAAATTTGGAGTAGGGCAAATGAAAGTTGAACCTCACTTGCCCAAGTCGCGACAAAAGTTAATGTTGTGCCCTGGTGTGACATTTATTTCACCTAATATAAAATAATTTTGTCAAACTTTTTGTATAACTTCATGATTAACGGAAATTAACCAATATGGAGACCACCATTGATCATGATTGGTAGTGCTTGCATACCACATGTTATTGAAGGTAATACCCCCAAGTACCATGCATGTTTGCCGCACAATGAGAACAAAACGGCAACTCTATGAAATATACATGCAACACATCACATGTGATTCATGATGCAGTTCATAGACATCCCTGAGAAAACTATTTATCATCACCGTTTAGGTAGGCGAAGAGTTTTATAGTCACTTGATTTCTGAGACAAGAACATTGATATATGACTCTATGATCCCTGCTCTCACACAGAATATATTGGGCCCCTCACAAATCAAAGCAAATCACAGATTTATGAGAACTAGCCAAACTTCAAAACAATTTAAATTCATATTTTAGCATTAGAGTTATGATAGCAGGGAGGGATTAGAATGCCAATGTCTTGTAGGTTTTTCGCACATTCTTCATATGTGGGTATGTGGAGGGATCATAGGGTGGTGTGAAAGGGGGGGGGGTTGAAAGGTAGATTGTTCTAGGGCTTAGAGAGTCATTGTACTCGGGAGTAATCACAGAGTCAGGTACCAGATGGCAGCACACATTTATTAACCTTTACAATGCTGAGACAATACTTTCGTGTCACTGCTTTCGTCCAAAGTACAAGGATGCAAAGTTTTTTGAAAACCGTGGAAACCCTGTCATGTTGTTATTCATTGGATAGCTCTCGCTGAGTACTCTCAGATGAGTATACATGTGCCACGGTTTCAATCATTTTTCAGGCTTTTTGCACCAATTTTGTATTGGCCAAATTAGCCACCAGCAGCATAAGGGTTAAGTTACATAATCAGACCAATATGGTAACACCTTAAAAATTGTTATCAGTATTCATCATAGTCTTTGCCAGCAGGGCATCTCGGAGTCATCTGAACACTTAAACCCTCAAAAGCACCCCTCAAGACATCCAAATTTGTTACGAGTAATTTCTTATGATGTCATTTTCAAACATATAATTGCAATTGACAGACATGAGACAAACATGCTACTGTAAGGATATGGAGGGCTACAGTCTGGAGTTTTGTTGGCTTTTGGGTGTGCCTTGTAAGGAGTGCCGACTGTTGCTAGCTTTATCTTGGTTCGCCTCTCGTCTACAGGAGCAGTATAGGATCTCCTTATAAGCCTGCCAGAAGTGTCTGTTGATGGCGGCGTAGATGATAGGGTCGGTACAGGTCCCCGCCCACATGAGGAGGGCCACTGTTATGTACACCGCCCTCGGTGCACTGAATGACCCATCCACTAGGGTCACCATTGTGAAGGGCAGGTATGTCACAATGTAGGTGGCGAATACTGCCGCACTCATTTTCGCCAACAGGATCTCCCGCGATTTTCCATGTCGCGTTAGGGTCGTATTCGCCTCAATAGAATTTGGGTCATCTACTGAACCTAAATGACCAGTAGAAGATGAGGGATTACACCCGTTATTTTGATTGGATACTCGCTCATTTCCTTCATTCTGATTGGTGGAAGGAGTGTTAATTGTTGAGATGTGGTTGTCCATGGACAATGTGGAACCTAGAGTGATTTGTCTGGTCGTTTTCCGTAACTGCAGGTAAATGGAAATATAGCACATCATGATGATCACAAGGGGGGCGAAAAAACCCACAGCAAAAAGTGTGATAAGTGTCGTACGTGATTTTACGCGATCAAAATTGCATCGCGATAATCTATCGATGTACTCGATACGGCTATCCCCAGCGAAGGCGTTTATCAATAAAATGAATGGAATAGCATAGCTTATCAATACTTTCAGGATGACAACTTTCACTGTCACAAGTTTGTGATTTGCATAGCATACAATGAGAAAATATCTGTTAATAGCGATGCTCGTCATCAGAAACATCATACTCTCCAATAGTATCACACCAATGTAGGTCGTCATGACACAGATAGCATGACTGAAGCGCCACCTCCGGTAGAAAAATGAATCCACGTAGAACGGAAGCACGGTCACGTTGAACAGGATATTATTAATGGCTAGGACTATGATGAGTATTGTCGAGGTTATGTGCAGCGCCATCTTTCTGCCCACGCTGAAAACGACGAGAAAATTTCCGAGACATGCGATGACGATGATGCAGATAAGCACGGTCGCCCCGATATGTCCCTCTATGTTCCCAGAGGGCGCCACAGTATCCTGATTAGTTCCTTCAGTGTGGTTTCCCGAAGTCGCATTCATCGTTTTTTCAATATTTTGATTTATTCATTTTCTGTACATATACATATTTGTAGTCACTAGCCAGATGTAGGTAGTGAAGAAAAAGTACTGAACTCCACAGGCACTGGTAACATCCTCACAAGCCTCTGCTGGGATTCTTAATAGCTCAGATGCACACATACAGGCTAATTCTCATCATTACTTCCAAAGTTTGACATTCTCTGATTGAAATAGCATCTTGCACACATATAGGCCATAAAAAAGCCATATACACATTGATTTGAACATGCAGGTTTTGGAGTTTCTACTTCCATAAACAGTACTTGTTAATATGCCTGGTGGTCCAAGGCCACCAGAAGTTTCAACCAAAAATACCAGCTTTTAATCCTAATAAACCAGTACCTGATAAGATCCTGCTTTTAACACTGGATTACTCTGGCACTTTGGGCAGCATTCAGTGGCTATCTCAGAGAAAACCCTTCCAATGCTGAGGCTACTATTTTCCAAAAATCACAAGTACGCAAAGATGTTTGAAAACCATTTAAACCCTCTCCTGTTGTTATTCAAAGGGATAGTTCTCACTGAATACTCTCAGATGAGTACCCATATGTCAGCCTTTCAATCATTTTTAAGGTATTTTGCATCATTTTGTATTGACCAAATTAGCCACCAGCAACATAAGGGTTAAATTTACTTCCTCTAATTAGAAAATATGTGTGGTATCAATCCATGCTGCTGTGGTCAGTTAGTTGTTATCATATCCTTATGATGGAGTTTCAAATCCAGAGATGCTTGGAGGTGAACTTAAAGTAAGTTTACATCCTTCTCTTGTAAGGTGCATTTGTGGCAGCCATTCATGCTGTTGTGGTTCAGTAGTTATTTTTATTTTCATAACTTGCAGATTTAGTTTCAAATCCAGAATTGTCTTTGAGACAAAATCAAAGCGAAGTTCATTTCTTATGTTGAAGAGTATGTGTCTCGGTGACGTGTGCCTGGTATTCATCCAAAGGCTCTTATTAATCCACTAGTCATTATCATCCCTGTCCCGGTGTTAATACTAAATCCAGATTTGGCTAAACCAAGTCAAGTTCACATCCTGTAGTGAACGGTATGTGTGTTGGTGTTTGCCTGGTATCCATTCAAGGTACTCTGATCAATCAATTAGTCATTATCTTATTCTCTCTGTTTATACTAAATCTAGATTTGACTTAAGCAAGTCAAGTTCACTTCCTAGTTACGATCCAGGGTGTGTGTGTGCTGTCTGCACTAGCTGCCTGTGTTGCTATTTGCGAATATCCAGCTCTTGTTAGTTATAGATTTTGTCTCTTGCTCTCTCCAAGGCTGTAGTATTAATTGGCATGTGTACCTTATCATAAGCTTAAGGTCACCGTATGTGATGAGTTTACGACAGCTCCTGTTTTATGATGAAAATTTATATTGGCTAGAAAAATGCCCTCACACCAGGGATGCTCTGGTTAAGATTTTGTCTTTAAGCAAGGTGGTAATAATTGTCGCTGGGTTGATGTGAAGTTCTCTAGTTGAGGTCGACGTATTGTGGCCCTTTTCCTTATCGCGAGCCTGAGGTCACTGCGTGTCATGAGGTCATGACAGTTTCTCTCCCGCTACTGTTTTATGATGAAAACTTGTGTTGGCTGGAAAAATACCCTCACATTAGGGATGCTCCAAAGATCTTGTCTTTAGCTTTATATCCAAGGCTGTAGTAGCAATTGTTGGCATGTTATTGTGAAGTTCTGTGATTGAGGCTGATGTGTAGTGGTCCTTTACCTTATATATATATATATATATATATATATATATATATATATATATATATATATATATATATATATATATATATATATATATATATATATATATATATATATTTATATATATATATATCATTGGCCTAAGGTCACTGCGTGTGATGAGATCATGACAATTCATCTTTCGCTGCTGTTTTATGATGAGCCATTTTTAGCCAACACTGATCCAAATTTTGAATAGAAACTGATAATAGTTTGTTACATGTGAAAAAGATACACATTTCAAGCTTCTTGCAGTTCTCCAAAATTCTCCAAAATCAGAATCATTATACTATAATCGAACTGAAAGAAGATGGATGTCAACGACTGTTTATGCTAGAATGGCAGAAAATGCCATTAACCCATTCATGCTTGGAGATCTCCTTGACAGGTGTCGTCAGGACCTAAGATAGTAAGATACTCTTGAAAATGACCTTAGAATTAATCATAAATTCACAGAAGATTTCAAGAGAATTTTGAGTTGAGATCTGAATAACATTTCTCCTTTAATTTTTCCTGTGTTCTTGCTGATTTGGACATTTTTTTGTGAGGATTTCTGGTTGGTCACGGCACTTTTGGCATGTGCGCCGTTTCCAAACAGTCTTTTAGCTATTTTTATAGCAGAACGATACCCCAGCATTTGTGGCGTACCGATTATCGCTAGGGCTTCGCCAGCGATCCATCGATACCCGCGAGTATCAATGACAGTCCTAGCTACAGGCATTGAATAGGTTAAACAGTATGTTATTTCAGTGGACATACATGCTACGCCCACATATTTTAACAAAATGGACTTATCTATTAACGATAGCCTTGGGAGAGAGGAAATTAATTAGTCACCTAATTATCACAGCACAATAGGCTATTTAGGGACATTTTACCGTACATGAGATTGGTTTTCCTGGTACTATCAAATGTCGTATTTGAGCGTTTGTTTGAAACGGCCGGGTTGTTCATAATGTAGTGAAAATGCTTTCTGCGACATTAGTGAATGCTTTAGTGAGCAAAAAACAATCCTTGTTATGCTTACTTGTATGTCATAACCAAGCCCCTAAAATAAAGGTTCAATTGCGAACACACCCCTTGATTCAAACTTTAACCCTAGTGAGTCCGAATAGTAAGTTTCCTCACGAAGGTCTGATGCCTATAGGTATTATTGGTCAAAAT
This sequence comes from Maea johnstoni, assembly GCA_963942565.1. Lineage (NCBI taxonomy): Eukaryota > Metazoa > Annelida > Polychaeta > Spionida > Magelonidae > Maea > Maea johnstoni. The sequence continues at coordinate 4,464,360 of OZ012688.1, read as the reverse complement.
CCAGTTCTAAGTTGTCCATGTTTTACAATCTTTTAAAATTTTGGTCAACCATAGCCATGTGACATTTTAAAGTGAAACCTTGAATCCAGCACTAAACTCTGACAGCCAAATTGCCTACTTTTCAAGCTATTTAGGGGTTCTTTTAGATTGGCAAGCGAGGCTCTTCATCTCACACGCATATATGTGTGCATGGTTCTCCAGTTTCTGTTACCACAATTGCATATAGGCGTGTGTGGCATCAGGGGGGTTAATATACCTAGCTTCTAGGCCATGAGTAAAAACAAGGTAGATAAATCACTTCTAGGTCAGGACGATTAACCCCTATGTTGCCGGTAGCTAATTTTGCCAAGGCTAAATGATTAAAAAAAAAATTAAAATGATTGAAACCCTGGCACATGGGTACTCATTTGAGAGTTCTTGGCGAGAGCTATCCAATTAATACCAACATGACAGGGTTAAGGTTTTCAAAAATATTTGCATCCTTGTGCCTTGGATGAAAGTAGTAGCCTCAGCATGGGAAGGGTTAATTATTACATAACCTAGAGAAGCCTGTGTTGTGAAGCTCAATCTTAAGTCAGATTTATTTTTTTACAAAATGCTCTTTGGTTGCCAGGATTTTGTTTCAACTCCCATTTCACAAGTGCAAAATCAATACTTATTTATCACTTTTATTTGAAATGACCTTAAGATGTATTATTAATGATAAAATGTTTTCTGTAATTTATTTATTATTGTACCAGGTACGGTTTTGTAGTCTATTACTTAATGTACATTTATTTTAAGAAATAAATGTACATATTTGCACAGTTAGACATTCTGCTTACAATAAAGGGCCTATCCTGGTGGCCATGTCTTCTCAAAGGCATTGCCACTGACTGCTAGCTGTCTCTCACCACTGCCTTGGTTCAAATACCACCCGGGGCTTGTAAGACAGTTGGGGTTAGGGGACGGTTTTCGCCGGGACTACTACGGTTTCCTCTCCCAGTTACAACTGGCTAGTCACGCCCTAGCCGCAATATGACGGAAAAAGTGATGAAAAAACAAAATTCCAGCTTACGATGTCCTGTTGTCTCTTGAACATACATTATATTCCTTATCATAATAAATGTGTCTTTGATTTGTCCATGACATCATGTGTTTATTATTCCCCCATGAGATACCTAGTGATCCACCATTAACCTATCAAGCAGAGTGCTTAAGGGAGATTTATCTCAATAATTTAGCATGTGAAATAAACATTATATCAGCTAGTCGAGTGATACTGTGTAATATCAGTGATTTGAGAAGAACCTTAACTCATTTGTGCTAGGATTTCCTTTTAAAAAGTGTCGTCTTGACTTATGACTTTGGAATTAATTATAAATTCACATTCAATGTTTTTGAAGGAGCCTTATAGTTTGGATTTTGATCAATATTTCTCCTTCATATATTTTCTGAATATTGCTTTTGTTGGAGAGATATCGCTAAGATATTCAGGCGTGGTTTTGGGGGCTGCAGGCATGAATGGGTTATTACCTTGCCAGTCGTATAAATCACTTCCTACTAGGGCGAGACAAGAACAGCTAACTAGAAGTGAGTTACTTTTTAACCCTTGCATTACAAACGCCAAAAGCAGCTTGACAATTTTGATGAAATCTTGGAGGCAAAAGCATAGCTAGAAAAAAAAACTTTCCTTCAAATTTGTTGTAAAATTCTTCTTAATTCCAAAGTTATCATGAAAAGTATCTAAGTTCCAAAAGACAGTGGCTTGAGGAACTTAATCACTAATGGATTAATCTACTTTTCTGTGAAAAATAGAAATCATAATTTTGATATTACTGGACTTCTTAGATTGCATGATCGATTGAGTATTTAATAGTAATGAGTTCATGTTTACTCCAGCACATGAAACTTAGATATGGAAATAAAGACTTTGTTGTGATCAGAACATCTTTCAGGGAAAATTTGAATGAAATGTCTTGGATCAGAGCCCAATCAGCAACATTTTTTATCAAATATTTTTTAATCTTTAACTTATCCAATTTTGAGGCTACTTTCAACCAAAGCACAAGAACAGAACGATTTTTGAAAACCATCTAAATCCTGTCATGTTGGTATTCATTGGATAGCTCTCACTGAGTGCTCTCAGATGAGTACCCATGCTACTCAGGGTTTCAGTTGTTTTTCGGGTTTTCATCATAAATTAAAATAGGTTAAAATCTTCATCCACTATACCGCACCGGATCCAACAGAGTCATGAGAACAGTTTTGATTTGGTTAATTAATACTTTAATGTATAACGAAGTAGATATGACTAGCTGGCTGGCAGTTTATTGACTCTGTTCTAAGTAAAATATAACGTAAATTCTCAGCAATTTGGGACACTTTCAAATAATTACAATATTTATGGGGTCAGGGTGGCCCATATTTTCTGAGAATACCTTGATGTTGTGTCCTCAAGATTTACAGCTAGGTCCATATTTTGTGCAATGGCAACTGACGATAGATCTAGGGTTGCCCAGATTTCCCATTAATTATTTTTGCAAAGTAATAATAATGGCCCAAATTCCTAGGGTGGTCTAAATTTCAGAGAATTTCCGGAAAGGGTATCATATAATGTTTACTGTATCTTAATGTTTGCAGTGGCCAAAAGCAGCCTGGCAGCTGTGATGGTGAAATCTTATAGGCAAAAACATGTTTGGCAAATAATTTGAAGGAGAAATAATAATCAGAACACCACCAACAACTCTCCTTCAAATATTTTGGGAACTAATTCTAAATTCTCAAATTATTGCCAAAAAAAGTTTTGTTCCAGATGACAATGTCTCATGGAACTCTCAACCCTTCTGATGCTGAGGTTACTTTTGTCAAATGCAGAAGAATGCCCAAAATTATGAAAATCATCATAACCATGTCATGCGGGTATTCATTTGAAAGTTCTAACTGAGTGCTACCATATGAGTACCCATTTACCAGGGTTTCAGTCATGTTTTAGCTTTTTTGGTCATCATTTCACGTTGGTCAAATTAGCCACCAGCAGCGAAAGGGTTAAGCATAGATGGGTTAATGTATTTTAATAAACTGAACAAAGGAATGTTCTTTTCATGGGGATTGACAAATTGCCTCTCAGATATTAATCCTCGAGACAAGACTATCAGAGTACAAAGCCCTCTAATGCTGTTCATATTAATATCATGGCTGGCAATCTACTTGATAAATGTCGTCTGGACCTGTCATACCTTTAAAAATAACTTTGGAATGAAGGATTAATTCGCAAAATATTTGATGGAGAGTTGTAGATAGACTTCTGATGAACAATTCTCCTTCAAATATTTTCTGTGTATTGCTTTAAATTGATAGAACTTACCAAAATTGTCAGGCAGCTTTGGCTGCTACAGGCATGAATGGGTTGATATCATGGCTCTGCAATTTCCATCTTTCCTCCTCCTTCACTGTTTCTAAGTAGGTTTGGCAAGAATGAGAGTTTGACTTTTATGAGCCCATAGTCAAATTAGTGATACCCTCAAAAAAAATTTCACGCACTTGTATATTACAAGCAATATTGGCAAATTCTTGAGAATGACATGACATGCCTGAATCTTGTATATCATTGAAAAACTCCATTTTTTGTTTTGTCCAGTATATTTGCTGAATGTGTTGGCCACACAAGAATGGTTTTCATTACTTTCACCATTACCATATATAAGGGGGGGGGGGGGGGGGAGAGGAAGGGTGTTGAATGTACCGCGAATGTGCATACTGCACTGGTTATTTAGATCTTAATTAATGTTAACTCTCTCATCAATGCATGCAATTCCATCCATTGTAATTGTATTCCCTACCTGTTCCAGGATTAAAATAAATATTTATAAAACCAAAATATTTAGTTTTGACAGGCAACAGCTTTTCACGCAGAATAAAATTGATGTTCTTAGTTTCAATTTCTACCAATAGGTGGCCTCAGCTGTCAAGTTGATAGAGAGAATTTACTTTAGTTTCCTAGGTCGTTCTGATTTGTACATGGTTACGGCTCTTTTATTGACATGTAATGTAAATATGGTATGCCACCCAACCTATTTCATAAAATACAACTCTTCAATTGGCATCAAATAAATAGTTATCGACTGACTGCAGGGTCCAAAACTGCCCGACTATTTTTGGAATATCTCTTTAATCCTTTAATGCTCACAGCAGCCAAAACCAGCCTGACAATTTAGATAATCGTTCAGGCTAAAGCATAATTGGCAAAAAAAAATTGTAAAATAATGCTCAATTCAAAAGTTATCATCAGTAGTATCGTCGATCCAGACGATACTTTCTAGAGGATCTCTTAAGGTCTTGCGACACTTTTAGAAATCTCAGTTTAATTTTCCTGAAATTTTGCATTAGGAAAGAACATAGCACAGTGATCCTCAAAACAACTTAAAATCATGGGGTCATCAACTTAGTTTTTTTTCCACAGATTTTTGAAAAATTAATGCAATTTATGTCACAAACATCACTTTCTCCAAAATTGGTGTCTTTCTTTGCTAGATTTATCCCTTCAGAATACTGACACTGCCTGAAATACTGTTTTGCCATGTTGAAATTATTTTTTTGCTCTTACAAAGGAATTATTGGGCAAAATCAAGAAATTCGAGAAACAAGTTTTTAACCCAAAAATGATATAAGTCAGAATTGCCTAGTTTAATTTTAACCAATCTTTGTCTACACTATCTACACAATGCTCTTAATAAGAAGACACAAAGAAAATGATAGGTCATCAGGTTAGTTTTCGAACCACAGATGGTCAAAGTTTGTGAAATAGGACATTTTTGGGGCAAATTTTCATGAAAATGTTAGAAAAGAGTTACTCAATAGTTACTGTTAATGCCCATAATTATATAAAATATTGTTAAGAAAGGGAACCCCACTTTATACACATGGATTATCACACATTATTCCTGAAAATGTGTCAAAACAATAAATTCAATGAATATGGAAATCACTGTAGCCAAAAACAAAAAACTCATAGGATACTATTTATAATAGGCAGGTATAATCAGAATTGGTACATATTCAATAAAATTCAATTTCTTATCAATATTTCCAGTGACGTCAGGTAAATTGTAATAAATTATTTTAGTTTGTCCAATACCCAATAGGTGTCACCGGTATAGAGTATCGTAAGACCTTAAGTATTAATGGGTTAATGAAAGCAATTTGAAAAAAAAATGTTTGAAGGAGAGATGTTAACCAAATCCAACACACAACTCTCTTTCAAACATTTTGTGAGTTTGTGATTAATTCCAAAGTTATTTTCAAAGGTTTCGAAGGTCCTATCAACACTTGTCATGGAGATCTCTAGGCATGTTAACTCATTTCATTCCGAGACTGTAGAGATCTATTCGACCAATGTCATCTAGACCTGTCAAACTTAGGCGACAGTTACTTGATTTATTGGTACCCGTATCCACCGATCAAATTGGAATAGACCCGACGGGAAAATAAATGTAATCCCCCACTTTATTTTGTGCTCTGCTGTAAGTAGGTATACCAAACCTCCAATAAAATTACCATGGATGGCACTAAAACTACATAACTACAAGAATATTAATACCAGAGTAATACATCATTACAATAGCAATGCAATGAAGTGTTGTTGAAATGCATCATCTTATTAAAAATCATTCTTTTAATATTCAAAAATATGGTTTAAGTATGTATTTTAGTACTAGCCAAAAAATCATTTTATTCTTTTACCTCCATCACGACTGTTTGCTTACTTAGTTTTCCGTATGTTAATTAATTATTTTTAAATCAACTTTATTTTTAATTACCTCCCTCCCGACCTTGTAAAATTGGTCTGGGAAGGATTCGGGAACCAATAAATCAAGTAACTGTGGCCTTATGGAAATAACTTTTAAATGAAGCATGATTAAGCCAAATATTTGAAGGGGCGTTGTAGATAGAGTTCAGATGAACAATTCTCCTTTTCTAAATATTGCATTTGTTAGAAAGATATCACCAAAATCGTCAGATGATTTTGGCTGCTGCAGGCATGAATTGGTTAAATATAAAGACTGCTTAGAGTGATGAACTTGAGAGAGGGATGGGTTAACCATTATGCTGCTGGTAGCTAATTATGCTAGTACACAATGATGCAAAAAAGCTCAAAAATGACTGACACCCTGACACATGGGTACTCATCTGAGAGTACTCAGTCAGAGCTGTCAGATGAATACCAATGTAACAGGGTTTAGATGGTTATCCAAAATCTTAGCATCCTTGTGCTCTGGACGAAAGTAGCCTTAGCATTAGAAGGGTTAACTCTGCATCCCAATTCTCTTAAGTGGCCTAAATGGCTTGTTGAAGTGGAGCACTTACAGTATACAAGATGATAGGAGGGTCTTCCTGTCTGCATCTTCGCAGGATTCCTATCTCCTCACGCACTAATTGAAAGGATTTCCCGGGGCTTTTACCTGATCTCTTATTAATACCGTAAGGGAACAAACAGCTTGTTCCTGAATCCCCCTCTCTAAAAAAAAAGCTAATCTATTTTATTACACTTGTTCTGGGGCCAGCCCCGGTGTCTGAGGGGTCCAAGGCGTTGTCGCTGACTGCTAGCTGTCTCACACCACTGAGGGCCTGCCCTGATGGCTGAGTGGTCTAAGGTGTTGCGGCTGACTGCTAGCTGTCTTTCACCACTGAGGGCTGCCTTGATGGCTGAGTGGTCTAAGTGGTTGTTGCTGACTGCTAGCTGTCTATCACCACTGAAGGCCTGCCCTGATGGCTGGGTGGTCTAAGGTGTTGCCACTGACTGCTAGCTGGCTCACACCACTGAGGGCCTGCCCTGATGGCTGAGTGGTCTAAGGTGTTGCGGCTGACTGCTAGCTGTCTTTCACCACTGAGGGTGATGGCTGAATGGCTTAAGGTGTTGCGGCTGACTGCTAGCTGTCTATCACCACTGAGGGCTGCCTTGATGGCTGAGTGGTCTAAGGTGTTGTTGCTGACTGCTAGCTGTCTATCACCACTGAAGGCCTGCCCTGATGGCTGGGTGGTCTAAGGTGTTGCCACTGACTGCTAGCTGGCTCACACCACTGAGGGCCTGCCCTGATGGCTGAGTGGTCTAAGGTGTGGCGGCTGACTGCTAGCTGTCTTCCACCACTGAGGGTGATGGCTGAATGGCTTAAGGTGTTGCGGCTGACTGCTAGCTGTCTATCACCACTGAGGGCTGCCTTGATGGCTGAATGGCTTAAGGTGTTGCGGCTGACTGCTAGCTGTCTATCACCACTGAGGGCCTGCCCTGATGGCCGTGTGGTCTAAGGTGTTGCCACTGACTGCTAGCTGGCTCACACCACTGAGGGCCTGCCCTGATGGCCGTGTGGTCTAAGGAGTTGCCACTGACTGCTCCCTGTCTCTCACCACTGAGGGCCTGCCCTGATGGCCGTGTGGTCTAAGGTGTTGCCACTGACTGCTTGCTGACTCTCACCACTTAGGGCCTGCCCTGATAGCTGAGTGATCTAAGGTGTTGCCATTGACTGCTTGCTGACTCTCACCACTTAGGGCCTGCCCCAATGGCGGTGTGGTGTAAGGCTTTGCCACTGACTGCTTGCCGTCTCTCAGCACTGAGGGCCTGCCCTGATGGGTGAGTGAGCCAAGGCGTTGCCGCTGACTGCTAGCTATCTCACCACTGAGGGCCTGCCCTGGTGGCTGAGTGGTCTGAGGCATTGTCACTGACTACTAGCTCTCTCACCACTGAGGGCCTGCCCGGACGGCCGAGTGGTCTATGGCATTGCCGCTGACTGCTAGCTGTCTCTCGGCGATGATGAAACTTCCAAATGTAAACATAAATTCAAACATAACTCATCAAGTTTTGCATCATTTGACAAATATTAAGAGAGGGATTGGTAAACTTAGCCCTTGTGAGCTTAATGTGTAATTTTCTCCACAAATGTCTGATGCCAAATTGTAAAAGGGATTATTACAATTATTATGTCAAAATCCTGTGCCAGGTTGTTCATGTTCGAAGATTTTACAAAATTTTGGTCCACCATAGTTATTTGACATCAAAGTGAAGCTTTAATACCGCAAAACATTCGGACAGTCTATTGTCTGGTGTTCGCACTATATGTAAATAAGGGGTTCTTATTTTACAGCCAGGCTCTTTAAATGAATTTGATTATCTCATATGGTTCTCCAGGTTTTAATGTTACCATAAATGCGTGGGTAGCAGTTGAAGGGGTAGCCCTTATGCTGCTGGTGGCCAAATTTGCCAATACAAAATGATGCAAAAAAGCTGATAAATGGCTGAAACCCTGGCATATGGGTACTCATCTGAGAGTACTCAGTGAGAGCTATCCAATGAATACCAACATGACAGGGTTTAGATGATAATCAAAAAATTTAGCATCCTTGTGCTTGGGACGAAAGTGGCCTCAGCATTTGAAGGGTAACGAGGAAGGTCAAGTTCCAGTCAACAATTTATTTTGCATCAAAACAATGCCTGTTAGAGTTCCTGATGTGAGTGGGTTAAATCATGTTATCTACTTTCATCTAGTGTGCCATAATACCATTAAGTGCCAGATTACTGCGGCTATGATCTAAGAGGCTTCCTTTCTTGTGAGACAAAACAAAAGAGAGATTCCGGGATAAAAACAGCAATAAATAGTTGATGGCTGAAATGAGATGAGTAATCCAGTAGCGACTCATTATTCGGTAGTCTGAGGCAGAGCCCTAGCCACGAGCTAGAAACCTGATATCCAAAAGTAGTAATCATAATTATCCCTTATGCTGCTGGTGGCTATAATGTGGCCAATACAAAATGATGCAAAAGAGATTATGTTATATCACAACTGCATGTATGTCTGTAGCAGTGGAAGGATTAACCCTTAATTATATTGCTGGTGGCTAATTTTGCCAATACAAAATGATGCAAAATAACCCTGAAAAATTACTGAAATCCTGTCGCATATGTACCCATCTGAGAGTACTCAGCGAGATTTATCCAATGAATACCTATGTGACAGGATATAGATGTTTTTCAAAAAACTTTGCATCCTTTGATGAATTTTATAGTCTCAGCATGTGAAGGGTAAAAACTTATGGGTGCCTAATTTTTTAGGGCAGACTGCACTAATATTCAGTAACACCCAATCCATATACCTGTATTTAATTATTAATTAAGAAAATGTTTGTGATCTTTTAGTAATACCCACGCATTCTGTTTGAAGTGTGCTACATTTCATTATTTTGCTTGAAATCAACATTTTTACAAGTTCCTGATTATACTTTTTGGTTTCAGAAAGTGCTGTTTAATGGAGCATTTAGGTGTCAAAATAATGATGGTCAATATAGGGTTGCATATGATACCTGGATGGTTGATCGTGTCACTTGTATTCGTTTGATGGAGGATTGTGTCGCCCGTATTATGCATAGAGTTGATTAGGTCACCTGTGTTTCATGGGTCGTTAGATGTGGCAAGAAAGGTATCATCTCTCGTCATAGTGTTGATTAGGTCACCTGTAACTGGCAAGAAAGGTAGCATGTATTGTGATCATTGATGGGTTAGGTGCTGTAATCAAGGTGCCCCAGCTGTGCGCTGGCCATAAGCAGGCGAGTCATCTCTGGCCTGATGGCCTCTCTATTACATCTGCAGCATGATTACGGCCGCTCATCCCGTCTTGCCTTTCCCACCAGGTGATAAAAAACAACTCGTTTGGCACGTCTTCGTGTCGATTTACCTGCTGCGTGGGAAAAGGTAAAATTGTGCCCAGACTGCTAGATCTCTTCTGGACATGTTGATGCTGAATCAACTTGGTACTCTGTTTTTATCACCTGTGAACCAATTCTGCCCTTAGGTCTCTTTTATGAGTTAATCCACCTACACTCAGAGCAGCCAAAAGAGGCCTGACAATTTTGGAAATATTTTACTTATAAGAGCATTTTCTCGTAAACATTTAACCCTTATGCTGCTGGTGGCTAATTTGGCCATTACAAAATGATACAAAAAAAACTGAAAAATGATTGAAACCCTGGCATATGGGTACTCATCTGAGAGTGCTCAGCGAGAGTTATCCAATGAATACCAACATGACAGGGTTTCGATAGTTTCCAAAATATATTTTGCATCCTTATGCTTTGGTCGAAAGTGGCCACACCATTGGAAGGGTTAACCAATTCAGCTTTTATGGACCACGTTTATGAATTAATCCAGTTACACACTGAGCGTCTAAAAGAGGCCTGACGATTTTGAAAATATTTCACTTATAAAAGCATTTTCTTGAAAACATTTAGAGGAGAAATGTTGATCAGAAGCCAAACAACATCTCTCGTTTAAATATTTGAAGGAACTTTCGCTTAATTCACAAGTTATTTTACAATATTTCTATAAAGAACTTTCCATTGTGACTTTATGAAGGTAATAACCAAATATTTTCTAAACAAACCATCTTCTAAGACAAAGCTGAAGTATAAATTATCTTTTTTGATACAATAGGGTATTAAATGTAGGTATTATAAGGATGTAGAGTAGTTCAGTAGCTAAATCTGGATGTACAGAAATTTTGGGACTGCTTCTTGGACAGGCATTTTTTTAATCCTGGCTAAGACCCTGCCAAGGGTACTAGATCTTTGAAAGTTAGGTGATAGGCCTACTTAACAATGGGAAGTGCATGCAGTCCTATTGGCCGGCTACTGAAATTCTACGGAATTCTTCACAAAACACATTAAAGCTTATGCGAGTGACTGAACCCATGCATACATCCCTGTATTAAGCTAAAACAAACACAATTTTGGTGATATCTGTCAGAGCAATATCATTTTAACCTTTCACATCTGATTTGTAATTGTGGTCTGACATTTGTGGAAATGTTTTGATTACGAAGCAATATCATGTGAAATATTTGAAAAAATCTGTTGTTCCAGTCTTCCTTAACTCACTTTTGGATATTTTTCTAACTTTTACTAGATTTAATGAGTTGTGTTAGAAGTTTTCAAATTATATATGTAGACTCCAAATGCAAAGCGGTTAAGAAAATATCCAATCCACTCACTCAAGTTCCCATTGTCAGAATCTCTGATGGTTTGGGAAATATAGGATGATACATGAATTCACTATACTCAAAGGAGACATGCTGAGTGATTTCTGATGTTCATTTCTCCATGGAATTTCCCTAAAAGAGTATGCCGCTGTCACAGAGAGTATCTGAGTACATTTCGGGTGCCACAGGCATGAAACAGAGAAACAATTCATCAACCCTTGTAAGTCCAAATTGTATAGCCCCACAAATAACTGATGCCAAATTGAAATGGGGATTATAGGCCAAAATCCAGTACCAGGTTGTTCATGTTTGACAATCCTAAATAATTTTGTTCCACCATATGCCTGTGTCATATCAAAATGAAACTTGAAACGAGCATGACATTCTGACAGCTAATTGTCTAATTTGCAAGCTATATTAGTGGACCTTTTAGATTGGCGAGTCAGGCTCTTCATGCACTAACCCTTATGCTGGTGTTGGCTAATTTGGCCTTTACAAAATGATGCAGGAAAATGACTGAAAACCTGGCACATGGGTACTCTGACATATATGAGAATACTCAGCGGGAGCTAACCAGTGAATACCAACATGACCAGGTTTCGATGGTTATTAAAAATCTTTGCTTCCTTGTTTTTTAGGTAAAAGTTGCCTCGGTATTGGAAGGGCTAAATGAATTTGATTATGGCATACATATGCCTGCAAGGTTCTAAAGGTTATGTTACCACAAGACCATGTATGTGTGTGTGGCATTGGAAGGGTTAATATACAACTTGTAACTCTCTCTTTCAATCCAATGCTGTAAACGGTATTATTAGGCAGCTCTTAACCCTTCCGATGATAAGGCTACTTTTGTCCAAATCTCAAGGAAACAAAGAATTTTGAAAACCATCTGAACCCTGTCATGTTGGTATTCATTGGATAGCTCTCTCTCTGAGTACTCTCAGATGAATACCCATTTGCGAGGGTTTCAGTCATTTTTCAGGGTTTTTTGCATCATTGTACATGTGTAATGGCTAAATTAGCCACCAGTAGCATAAGGGTTAAGCTGCACTTAGCCCTTTTGCCTAGGGATAGGTACGGGCTCTCTAAACAATACCAAATACCGATATTGAATTGACAAAAGTACTTAACATAGAGGAAAATTTAAGTTACATATTGTATTGTTTAAGATTCAAAATCTATATGAAATTGACTTAATTGTTTACTAGATGTTTCCGCCCGAAGGCAGTTCGCTATTCATTAGTGAAATTTATGATGCAGACTGCTAAATTTAACAAAATCAGGTCCGTGTCAAGCAGGCGGTATCATTAGGCCTATAAAAAGTTGTTTGTTTCCTGTAACCCTACCCTAACAAGTTTTTATTCAAAAACAAAGTTTTCGTCGCCCTCCCAACTCCCAATCAATGTAAAACATGCATAAAATACACATTCTTGACCAAAAAAATCGTCAAAAAAAAATAAATATTTTTTTTCGGACCGTTACAGGAAACAAGCAACTTTTTTTCTAGACCTTATGATATTGTTAAGGTATTGTATCATTATAGAAATATAGATACAGTATCGATATTGTATCCTATAGTATTGCAAATATTTGGGGGGTGGTATAGGAAACAACAAAAACTTTCTTATCTATTTCTTATTCAATTTATATGTATTTTTCTGTATTCCCAAAACATGATACAAAAAAAAAAATGTTCTCGAGTTTGTCAACATCAATTGATCATATTTACAGATTAGTTGTATATTTAAGTAAAATATGTGACCTTTACTTGACTTAACCCATTGATGCTCACAATGGCCAACTTCAGCCGCTGGTCAATTTTACTGAAACCTTGCAGGTAAAAGCGTAGTTGAATAATACTTGATGGTGTAATGAATCAGGGCTCGAAATTAAGATTTTTTCCAGGGAGTCCAATTTATCTTCAAAAGCCACTAACAAGTGTTGTGTATAGAAACCAGTACATTTTTGGGCTCCCTGCAAAAATTTGAGGAGCTGCTGGAGAATTCAAGGGGGCCCTCGGCTCCCATCACCCCCTAATTTCAAGCCCTGAATGTTAATTAGAGCATAACCAACAACTCTTATTCAAATTTTTTGAAAAATCATTCTCAATTCCATAGTTATTTTCAAAAGTATCAAAGATCCAGACGATAATTGCTTGAGGAACTCTTAAGCATTAATTGGTTAATTAATGTTAAAGTGAAAGCACTTATATTTCTTCAAGCACGAGCACAGGACGTCTCTGTAGGCCTCTCTGAAGTGTGAGTTCATGATGCCATAGATCCAAGGGTTCACGCAGGACCCCGACCAGAAAAACACTGCCGTCACCATATACACGGCCCTCGGGTAGCAACCCCGCTCGTCCGTAAGATTCACGATTGTGAACGGGAAATAGGAGATGCAGAATCCCACGAACACCATCATGATCATCTTCAAAGTGCGCTTTTCTTTGCGGAAGGAGTTGTTTGTCTGCGGTATCCGAATACTCTCGGTGTCCGAGTTCAAGTTCACCCAGTCCACGCTAGCCGATCTTTTCGTGTCGTGCATCGGAGGTGGGGCCAGGTAGCCATTTTGTGTGTAGCTTACATTGCCGCCATTTTGGTCCTGCTGAAAATAGACCTCCTGAAGGTCATTGGGCAAAGTCATGTGACCTTGGTCCTGGATGGACAAGACCCCAAGGTCGATGGATTTGTATTTTATGGCGGCGTACTCATGGGGTCTGTGCTCTGAGAGTTGTGGGGAGTAGTCAGCTGTATTGGAGCCCTCATTCTGAGCTTGCGAGACGCTGTACACGGAAATGCGCTTTTTGTTGCTTTTCAGCGTTTGCATGATTCGCACGTAGCACACGATCATCACTATACAAGGCACAATAAATCCCACGATAAACACGAGGTACAGAGTCAGCCGCGATTTCGAACGCACATAATTACACCGCCCGATCTGATCAGTGAATTTGATCTCTGCATCCCAGCCAGCAATACTGGGGAGTACGATTAAACCGCTCAAGGTCCATATTATCACCATCTTTATCGTGACCATGAGCCGCGACCCGAGGATGTGATATTTGTTATGGTGCACAAGAAGAAAATAACGATTGAGCGCGATGCAGCCGATATGCATGGCGGCCGCGCTGGCGAGAACGGCGCCCATGAACGTGTGAATCCTACAGAGGGCGTCGCTGAAGAGCCAGCGTCGATGCATGTACGAGCTGACGTAGAAAGGCATGGTGGAGGTGGTGAAGAGCACATCACAAAGGGCGAGCCCCACGATGAAGGCGTTGTACGAGACCTGTAGTTTCTTCTTGAGCACGATCACCAGGATGACCAAGATGTTCCCGATACTCCCCATCACGATGATGATGACGATGAAGGCGGCGCCCACTCGACCAATCAGATTATTGGGATCCCCTTGTGGGTCTAGGGGGTCACTGGTGTTAGTACACGTTGTCATGGTAACTATGATCTAGGTCATTGATTCCTACTCCCTGTCTAAGTAACGTATGCCAATCAGTTATTATTCACCGTCATCATTCATGAGAGAAATCTCCAAGTCAACTTTATTTTTACTGTGTTTGTTGATAGTCGAAACTGTTTTATTTGTTTCAAAATTTTCATTCCTAAGTTGTGTTTGTTAATAGAAGTTTCATACACTTTGAAGTTTCCTTCCTGGGTTGCGTTTGCTGAAAGGCATTTCGTACAGTTGGAATTTCCTTCCAGGGTTGCGTTGGTGAATAGAAAGTTTCATACAGTGGAAGGTTTTCCAGAACTGTGCTTGTTTGAAACTTTTCATACAAATTTGAATTTTTCTTCCAGAGTTTGTTAAACCCTTTATTCCACAGCTTTGTTTGTCGATAGAAAGTTTCATTAGTTTGAAACCTTTCTTCCAGAGTTGTGTTTGTCAGTAGTTCACACAGTAAGAACTTATCACCCAGAGTTCTGCGAGGTGGTAGAAATATTTCTACAGTCGAAGCTTTTCTTCTTGAGTATATTTTTGTTGATAGTTTTACACAGTCAGAACTTCCAGAGTTCTGCGGGGTGGTAGAAATTATTCTATTTTTGTTGATAGTTTTACAGTCAGAACTTCCAGAGTTGTGCGAGGTGGTAGAAATTATTCTACAGTCGAAGCTTTTCTTCTTGAGCTATTTTTGTTGATAGTTTTACACAGTCAGAACTTCCAGAGTTGTGCGAGGTGGTAGAAATTATTCTACAGTTGAAGCTTTTCTTCAAGAGCTATTTTTGTTGATAGTTTTACACAGTCAGAACTTCATGAGTTCTGCGAGGTTGTAGAATGTATTCTATTTTTGTTGATAGTTTTACACAGTCAGAACTTCCAGAGTTCTGCGAGGTGGTAGAAATTATTCTACAGTTGAAGCTTTTCTTCAAGAGCTATTTTTGTTGATAGTTTTACACAGTCAGAACTTCATGAGTTCTGCGAGGTTGTAGAGTGTATTCTATTTTTGTTTGATAGTTTTACACAGTCAGAACTTCCAGAGTTCTGCGAGGTGGTAGAAATTATTCTACAGTTGAAGCTTTTCTTCAAGAGCTAGGTTTGTGGATAGTTTCACACAGTTAAAACTTATCATCCAGATTTGCATGTGTAGATCATTTGAGCGCCCACCCACCTGTGTTCTCAGTTCTCAGCATGGGCATTGTGTGAAGTCTTGGCAGGTACCAGCGTCTTCCCCTGCGGCTCTCTCAGTGAACAGATCGCAATTATTGCCAGAGAAAAACACCACAGGAAGGCTGTTGTCGGATGCAAGATTGGAGCCACCTGAATGAGCACCTCTTAAAACAATAGTGCGCGTCCACACAGGCACATCTTCAGATTAGATTCCTTTCTACTGACGCAGGTGTCGGAACCTCATTCTGCAAATCTGGAAATGGCCTTGTCGGAAACTGCAAATTAATTTCCTGCACTCTCAGTGTAAGTAATATATTTGGCTAAGTGGTGCGACCCTTGTGATTATTGTCTCCTTCGGGCGCCTGCGTTCCGATTGGTTTGTTTTTCGTTCGCTCCGCAGTTGCCGTGGCACCGGTCGTTGCGGTCCCCCAGGTGATCCTCTTTAGACTTTCCTCCCTCCACCTGTGAAGATCAAGAGAGAAGAGTGAGGTGTGCGATATTAGTCCCATTAGGGGCATGCGATACGTCGTAGGAGCCTCTCGAACACGCTGAGGCAAATATGAATAGCAAAGTGAGGTGAGAAAAACAAGTATTTCCCACATGAAAAAGCAGAAATTGTAGGTCTGAGTGACACAGTAGGTTTGTATTGGAATGCAATAAGGTTTTCAATACATTCCCTTAATACTGTGTCCCGCTTTGATATGGTCACCTTCAAAATAGTTGAGATGAATGAACAGGCTAGCTAAGTATATATATATATATATATATATATATATATATATATATATATATATTTATATATAATATATATATATTATATATATATATATATATATATATATATATATATATATATATATATATATATATATATATATATATATATATATATATATATATATATATATATATATATATATATATATATATATATATATATATATATATATATATATATATATATATATATATATATATATACCGTATTACCCCGCATACACCCCACACTTTTATACACTGCAGAACCTACGTTAAGGAGGGGGTGCATGTTATCAACGGGTACATAAACCAGAACATTTTTACATCGATTCTATGGACGTGTGGGGCATGGTCGAAAATACTTTGGTGGGTTCCTATTGTCTATTGACCCGTACTGTTAATTGGTATCACTTGCACAGTGACTCTGAGCACTATAAAAACAGTACGATTTAAGCCTCTAATTCTCTGAGTCAACAGGGGTTACTGTACTGGGGTCAAGATTCCCATTCCCCAACTCCGCCTGCGTGTTATAAACAGGGCATTGTATTTTACATATGGGAAAGGGACTTGGGGAGGGTGTGCGTATTATCTATGGGGTGCGGGGTGTATGCGGGGTAATACGGTGTATATATATATATATATATATATATATATATATATATATATATATATATATATATATATATATATATATATATATATATATATATTATATATATATATATATATATATATATATATATATATATATATATATATATATATATATGTATATATATATATATATATATATATATATATATATATATATATACAGAGAGAGAGAGAGAGAGAGAGAGAGAGAGAGAGAGAGAGAGAGAGAGAGAGAGAGAGAGAGAGAGAGAGAGAGAGAGAGAGAGACACACACACACACTCTTGGGGAAGACTGATGCAGTACTGTCGTTATGGTTTGAGGAAAAACATTGTGCTATGGAATATATGTACGAATAAACAAAACATACATTGTTTAAATGGTTCCATAAATAAGGTTGCTACTAGTGAATATGTATTTAGTACCTTACAAATTTTGATTCATTGCTAAAATATGTCAGCTTATTTCTGCTTGAACAGCTGGCTGATATCCTACCTTATTGTATCCAATAAATTGCATAAATCTTCATTTGAAGAGACATCTCATTCCCATTATAAAGCATCCCTACTTCATCAAACAAATTGTATCAATCAACAATAATAGTCGTTTTTGCCTGAACAATCGCTTTGTGCGTATCATAATCCCAACCAATGCATGTATTAAATAAAGGATATAGATCTACATTTGTTAGCCCATTCATGCCTGTAGCGACCAAAACTGCCAGACTATATTGGTGATATCTCTAGAACAACAGCAATTTTCAGAACATATTTGAAGAAAAAATGTAAATCAGAAACTAATGAACAACTCCCCTACAAATATTTTTTCCAGTTTAATATGCTTAATTTCAAAGTTATTTTCGAAGGTATCACAGGTCCAGACAACATTTGTCAAGGAAAAATGTGACTTTTTTATTTATTTAATTTTTTTTAGAGTCTGACGACTATGACTGGTAGCGATGTTTCTACCAGCCTATTCTCAACTAAATAAAAATCAATCAATCTATTAATCCCTGTAACCTGAAGGGTGGGAGGTATACCTCCTCAAGTCTGAGGCTTTACTACAGCAATGATAGCTTCCTGTAGTTGATTGAATCACACTTACAAAGAATATTCTTAAAACTTGCCCTTTTTTTTTTTTTTTTTTGGAGTCTGACAGAAAATATCAAAACCACTTTCGTCCGTAAGACACCAAAGATGACTTTTTTTTTCTTTTTTTTTTGGAGTCTGACAGGATTTTTTTTCCAAAAAAAGCTCGTAAGACAAGTAATTAAATTTGAGTGGCCTTATGCCTGAAAAAAAAGGATCCTTGTCCCAATTATGAATCATTGCATTTGTGGCATTGGAAGGGTTAACCCTATCAATGCTGAGGCTACTTTTGTACAATATACAAGAAATTAGCAAAACTATTTAAAAACTCACTAAACCCTGTCTTCCTGGTATTCATTGGAAAGCTTGTGTTGCACACTATCAGTTGAGAATCAGGGTTTCAGTCATTTTTAACCCTTCTTTGCATACTTTTGTGTTGACCATTTTAGCCACCAGTATCAAAAGGATTAATCATAATAAAGCCATATCCGTCTACCCACTCTTCCTACCCTTTTTTTTACTCCAATTCCCTATGGCTTCCAATCCCCCATAGCGCACCCCATTAATTTTCACCTGTCATACTTACCTAAAACTGTGTTGTTGAAAAACACTTGTTCTGTTATTTAATTTTGCATAGTACTGCGTAAAAGCGTTGGCGCAAATACCTGTTCCATAATATCATGTCTTTTCAATATTTATGACCTGTTTGCATTTCATTATAAATGTGCCAGCCTGTGTCGTGGGACTTGAAAACAGGATTTGGCCCCTAATTGTGTTTGTTTCCCTTGTTAGCATTGTCAAGCAATATATGAATAAATCATAATTCTTTACCCAAGGCTACATAATGCCAACGCCAGGAGTAATTTCTAATGCAAAATGCGTATTAGAGATTAATCATAGTTTTAGATGCGCCGTGGGTGACCATGAAAGCCAAATAATATTATTGATGATGTTGATGTTTTTGAAACAAAGCTGTAATCTTGTTTACCTTCTCTCCTATCATTTGTGTTAAGCAAAATATTTTTGTGAAATTGAAAATTTGAAGTGTCTTTGAAGTAGTCTCTCACAACATTTTTGCACATAAAAGCAATAGGCAGGTGACTCAAAAAAATGAACTCAACAAAAAAATGAAGAAGAAGAATAACATTTAGGTATGATTTTTGTCATATGTGGCTAAATAGAGGATTGCTATGCCTAGCACATAATTTATGTTAAGGTCAGAAAGTAAGTTGAGATTTCTATGCATAGCACATAATTCATTAAAAGTGGCAGGGCTCGACGCTAACAGTGGTCCTTTGTCCCCAGGCCAGTAAAAATTTCCCAAAATGGTTTAGGATCAGTAAAAAAAGACCTCAACTGGTCGTACAGGGCCAGTAAACATTTGGGGACATTCTTGTTAACAAGTTTCCCCCTCAAGAATGTGCCTAATGTTTTTGAAATAGATGAAGATGAAATATATAAAAATAAATGTCTGTGGATTTTATGCAATGTTCTTTCTATTTATATCTAAGGAAAATTTGTAGGACCAGTAAAAAGTTTGTAGGACCAGTAGATCCTTTGTGTGACTGATCCTGGTCACTCACTGGTTACAGTTTGAGTAAAGCGTTGAGGCCTGAGGGGTATAAGTTGTATATGATCAAGAAGGGCTACTTAACCCTGCCGAATTGGATCATTGTCGAAACATGGTCGACCATGTTCAGACCATGGTTGAAACATGGTCAAGGAACGTGTTTTGACCATGTTTCAAACATCAACGTTAAATGGCCACCATTGTCAGAACATGGTCGAAACACGTTCCTCTGACCATGTTCTGACCATGGTCGAAACATGTTCTTCTGACCATGTTCTGACCATGTTCTGACCATGGTCAACCATGGTTTGACCGTGGTGGCCATTTAACGTTGATGTTTAAAACATGGTCAAACATGGTCAGA
This sequence comes from Maea johnstoni, assembly GCA_963942565.1. NCBI lineage: Eukaryota > Metazoa > Annelida > Polychaeta > Spionida > Magelonidae > Maea > Maea johnstoni. The sequence continues at coordinate 4,444,331 of OZ012688.1, read as the reverse complement.
TATGCTATTGGGTTTGAGTTTGACCATGGTCTGACTATGTTTGGACCATGGTCAACCTGACCATGTTTGGACCATGTTCAATCTGACATATAGTTTGATCATTCCTTTTTATCAATATTAATTTTAATTGGATCGAAAAGTAGATAATTGCAGAAATACATATTTCATTCAAAGCCAAGAAGTAGCTGTAAATTTGTGTTGATACATTCTTTATCATCAGGTGTCTCCATTTTCAAAACGGCTTCATTCCACTAACTGTATCTTACTTTGGCAGCTTTATATATAGGCTCAGTATGGGCAGACCAAACTCCTGCCTTTGAATGATTTCCATCATCTATTTATATGGATTATTAAAAAAGGTACTACACTGGGACAATTAACTGACATATGATCTGATTGTTATAATGTTTTAAAAAATTATTATGTTAAACTTGAAGGAAAATTGTTTATGTAAAGCAAAATAAACACAAGAAAAACATATATAATGACAATGTGGTTCTCAAGAATTCGCGACCTATTTACGGAAATGACCATGTTTTGACCATGGTCGACCATGGTCAAAACTCTGTCAACTTAGGACGTGGTCAAATTGTGGCCTATTATTGATGATGTTGATGTTTTTGAAACAAAGCTGTAATCTTGTTTACCTTCTCTCCTATCATTTGTGTTAAGCAAAATATTTTTGTGAAATTGAAAATTTGAAGTGTCTTTGAAGTAGTCTCTCACAACATTTTTGCACATAAAAGCAATAGGCAGGTGACTCAAAAAAATGAACTCAACAAAAAAATGAAGAAGAAGAATAACATTTAGGTATGATTTTTGTCATATGTGGCTAAATAGAGGATTGCTATGCCTAGCACATAATTTATGTTAAGGTCAGAAAGTAAGTTGAGATTTCTATGCATAGAACATTATTCATTAAAAGTGGCAGGGCTCGACGCTAACAGTGGTCCTTTGTCCCCAGGCCAGTAAAAATTTCCCAAAATGGTTTAGGATCAGTAAAAAAAGACCTCAACTGGTCGTACAGGGCCAGTAAACATTTGGGGACATTCTTGTTAACAAGTTTCCCCCTCAAGAATGTGCCTAATATTTTTGAAATAGATGAAGATGAAATATATAAAAATAAATGTTGTCTGTGGATTTTATGCAATGTTTTTTCTATTTATATCTAAGAAAAGTTTGTAGGACCAGTAAAACTTTTGCAGGACCAGTAGATCCTTGGTGTCCCTGATCCTGGTCGCTCACTGGTAACAGTCTGAGTTAAGCGTTGAGGCCTGAGGGGTATAAGTTGTATATGATCAAGAAGGGCTACTAGCCATGCACACAGTGCATGCAGGTACACTTTTAACCCATTCATGCCTGTGGCATGACTGTTTCAGTGCTTCCTCTCAGCCAAAGCAAAGATTAGAAAATACTTCAAGGAGATTTGTTCTTTAACCTTTATGCTGCTGGTGGCTAATTTGTCCAAAACAAAATGAGGCAGTAGGTTTTCAAAAATCCTTGCAGGTTAGGATGTGCTTTGGATGAGAGTAGCCTCAGCATTGGAAGGGTTAAAACTGTATCTACAACTCTCCCTCAAATAGTTTTTGAATTGATGCCTCCCTTACCAAGCAGAAGCGGTACAAGTAGAAAGCAAGCGACATTTGAGTAATAAACTAGCGGTTCTAATTATCCCGATTAAATGCAAGTAGCCCCGCTTGTTCAAGCGGGGCTACTTATTTGGCGATTGTCCTGCTGCTTATTTCTCGCTGGTGGGACTTAGTCATTTGAAGGGTTACTTAATAGACGCTTCTCAAACTTAGAAAATTTATAAAAAGCTTAGTGATACTTATTGGGCGCTTGTTGTGTCGCTTATTTCTTGCTTGTGAGACTTAATCATTTTCAGGGCTATTTGCAGCCGCTTATATCTAGCTTATAAAACTTAAAGAAATTGGCAACCCTGCCTAGGCTACTTGATAGACGCTTCCCAGACTTAGTTATTTTTTATGAAAAGCTTAGTGTAATACCTGTCAAACTTAGTTTAAATTCTAGCTCAATCTGCTTACATGCACACTCCTCTAAAAACTTTTATGATTTTACTTGCCTTCAACCATATGTGGTGGATACCTATCTGAAAATATTCAGTTTCTGATGGTGAAATTAATGATAATGATGAAAGTATTACACAGGTAAAAAGAAATTGGCCCATTACCTGTATGGGTCCATTTGACCATATAACAGACCCACTAAAGCTGAAGGCCTGATGATATAGAACTAAGAAATGTTAAAGAATAAAGGAAGTCCCAACTAATTGAATATTGGCTATATGTTAGTTTATAACAGTTTGTGAAATGAGCATAAATACTATATGCCTACTGCTCATTCTCTGCTGTGATTGGTCAGATCATGGTGACATGACCACCTTACAATAGCGATATTGGGGTGCAATATCACTTTCCAACACTCAGAGTCAGAGTTGTCAGGTTCATGTGCTCAATTCTCAACTTCAACTCTTGAAAAGGAAGCCAACTTAAGTGAATTGAGACAAGGAACTCAGAAGAGTTTGGGCTTCTTATAAAGTCATGAGTAGGAAGGGAATTAGTAAAATACATTCTTAAATAAAATAAAATAAATCATTACATTTTAAAAATTAATGCGTGTGACTTTTTCAGGTATTTATAGTATTTTGATTGCGATATTACTGTATTAACACAAGAATATATTACAGCTTAGAAATTTACAATAACCCAACGGTTTGTGGTAAAAGTAAAACCTGGAATTGGAAAAACATTAATAATATTTACAATTTCATAATTTTTAAATTTGTCAATTTTTCTACTTGAATGAGCAGTAGGCATATAATTAAACAAATATGCCATATTTGTATAGTATTATTATCATTACCATTGTTATTATTAATGCTATTATTATTATTATTATTATTATTATTATTATTATCATTAGCATGTATCCTGCCACTGGACCAAGGAACTTATGCTGCTATCCATATGACTATGTGTACCATCATCAGTGTGGACACAGATCACTCAATATGTTACTACACCATTTTGAAATCATACCAGGTCATAAAGTTACAAAGCACCATTGAAACAATGTTTAAGATGGCACAGTGAATTAATTGAAAGATCTTCAGATTTCAAAGTGTAAAAGATTGAGTCATCCTCTCTTAACACATAAAGACTTATTGGGTGCATGGTGTTTATAGATTGTGGGGACATCTGGTGAGGAAATTGAATACTAAGGCCTTAGTTCCCCTCATTGGTACTTCACCATTCCATGCTAATTACCATATAACCAGATGCATGAGTGGCCCAGACTGTGGACCACTTAAGCCCAGTGACAAGTACTTACACAGTGTTTACATGTATAAATGTGTTTCACTAACATTGTCCATAACGGAGGAGCAAAGTCCCTTAGTGATAGTACACAATATATAGGATAATGCTTGAGCGGTCACTTGCTCATCTGGGAAATGCTCATTTTTGTGCTGTTTTGACATAGCATACTCTAAAAGGAAAAGGAATACATTATTCTCCCATTTCCCATCAAGCACCCATAATGATTAAAAGAATAATAATGAGCAGCATGAGAATGGCTGTAGTTGTTGGCTACAGTCAACAGTACCAACCACAAAAAAGTTAACACTTGCCTTGTAATTTATAACAATTATGCTAATCAAGTGATAGACCTTTTAAAGATTAAGCCATTCCTACTTTAAAAAATAGAATATTACCGTCTTTCAGCCAACCCCAAAGTTCAATCTAAGGGTCAGTCTGGAGTGTTGACTACTACTGGGGTCATTAAGACAAATGCTGTGTTAGAAGTACTCAATATAGCGTGTACAGTCAAAACTGTTTAGCCTAATTCAGGACTACTGACGAAAAACTTTAATGTTGAAATGGCAGTCACTTGTGTTTTGGGACATTTCCTCCCATAACTGAATTAAAATATCCCATTCTGAGGATTTTCTGCCAAAAGTTAATAAAACCACAAATCCTGTAGAACTACCATACAAGTTCCTATCTACCAGCTGATCTGTTGCTTAGTAACCCTCATTCCTGTTATCTGATTGGCTAGTTTATTAACCCATATAAACCATTATGGTGCTGGTGGCTAATTTGGTCAATACAAAATGATGCAAAATACTTGGAAAATGACTGAAACCCTAGCACATGGGTACTCATCTGAGAGTACTCAGTGAGAGCTATCAAATGAATACAGACATGACAGGGTTCAGATGGTTTCCAAAAATCTTTGCATCCTTGTCCTTTGTACAAAAGTAGCCTCAGCATTGGAAGGGTTAAAGGCATGTAGGGACCACTGAATGCCGTCAGGCAACACGTCTAGTGTTCCCTCACCCTTGACCCCAAACTTCAACCCCTCATAAAATACTTGAGTCCTCCAAGAGTGGTATAACATATGGGGGCTAATATGACTGAAGCAGCATTGCAGTTTGCTGGTGGAAGCTTAATAAGGCCCAGCCTAGCCACAAGGCTCTATTCTGATTTAACTTTATTATATATATATATATATATATATATATATATATATATATATATATATATATATATATATATATATATATATATATATATATATATATATGCCTGCACCTATACTACACAGGGACTTGTGGCCTACTGTTGGCCATTTAGTTCACACAATTGCCACACGAGGGGGTTTTAATGGGAACTATTTCCAACTGACCACTGGTATACCGCAGTGCCATCTATCCACAATGGAAGACATTTAAATATGGCCTAGGAGGCAGGCTAGATAAGGCCTAAAAGAAAAGGTTAGGGACTGGAAGAAATTAGATAGGAATGTATGTATGTACCTTAACCCTTACTTAGAAACCTAGAAATAATAATGAAATTGATTTCAACTTTGTACTCAAAATAATGCAGATTTTATTTCTTTTTTTTCAAGTTTACTATTAATAATAATAATAATAATAATAATAATATATACTATTCATATTTTCCTATCTGTGCTTATCTAAATGTAAAACTCATCAAGTGTGTAACATACTTGTACACATTTTTGTAGTCAGTCAAATGCTATCATAATATTCCAGTGGCCAATGAGAAACTACCTGCAGTCCCCAACATCTAGTAGCCACCTGCTCCTTATGCCTTTTGAAAAATAGCCCCTAGGGGAACATACTTGTTGTAAAATCACCCCTTCATTAACTATTTTGTGAACAGACTTCTGTTTCCTTTTTTTTTTTTGGAGGAGTCTTTGAAGAATTAATTTTGAAATGCTGAATGGCAAATAGTGGAAAACTCCCATTATAAATTGCTCATTTCTTATTGCTTTACTGCAATAAGGTCTAAAGGTCTGAAATTATGCATGATTGATTTGTGGTATAATCAAACAATCCATGGAATAAGAGTTAAGTCTAAAAATTCAAAAATCATTCATATTGCAAAGCTGAGGTCACATGAAACTTATAATAGTACACATGACTATATGGACCATAAACGTGTTCACAAATTAATCGTCATAAATCACTTTTGAACATTATAGATGGAAAGGGTGCTATATCAAATATCATTATTGTTATTATTGTTATCATTATTATTATTATCATCATTATTTTTTTTATCATTATTATTAACAGTCTTCAATTACAGGATTATTATCATTATTTTCATCATTGTAATTAACACACCACAGTCTTCAATTACAGGAAATCTAACGAGTATTGTTGTTCTAATTTGTATTTCCTACCATGAAATATACTCTCTTTATAAGTAAATCCCTAAAATCACATTTTACTAATTTTCTATAAAATGCCCAAAACCAGCTTATTGAAAGCTGTTAAACCTAATGGAGTTCCTTTATCAAGGCATTCATTCAAAGATTCCATAGAATGATAGATTTATATTTGCCAATGCCTTCCCTAGAGTTTAAAGGGTTAACCTGTATCCACAAACTAAAAGAGTACATCTATAAGGTGAGGAAACTTTTTTCTTTGCTGTGAGTACTACCATAAGTGGATCATGTATGATCCACTTTTGGTACTACACAAGTCAATGCAGGAAAATTGGTATCATTGTCTAGTGCAGGCTATGTACAGATTATTGAGGTCAGGAGTTTTACTCATACTAGCCTTTACTAGGTCAGTACATCTCAACAACTTTAATTACTGTAGGTGTTTTGATAACACCCATAAATTGATAAGATTTCAGGAGAGTCAATGGGGTGCAAAATGCTAGCTTCTGATTGGTCAACAACTGGGTTTCCAGTCAAACCCATTGACCATTTCAGCTTCAGACGTTGTTCCTAACACATCTGAAAATGTTCTGTTTACTGGATTGGCAAATAGAAACCCCTCACGGATTATTGATAAGTGAGGGGAAGTTTAGTATAATTTCCCTAACAACCATTATATCTCCCCGCAAGGAGATCAAGGAGTATTAGCAGGGGGAGATGATACAAGCACGTTGGTCAAAATCAGTGTATTATGCAGTGATTTTGGAGATCAGTGGTAAGTTTACTTTTTCTTCATTTCATAATTGATAATTTCTTTCAATTTTCAATTTGTCTTACCATATTGTACATGAACCAGTTCATCATATTGATTACTTCCTTTTCAGATGACAAGAAGAAGTTGCAGCAGCTTAGTTTAGAAGGGCATAAGGATAAGGCAAAGGATAAAGGTAGGGTCATTTTGAAATTTACTTTTTCCAAATTAAAGATTTGATTACTGCTGAAACTTAGCATGCAGAGAGAAAAGCTAGTCTAGATTATAATAATTGATTTTAGATGTTAGGTCATTGACTTGATTTCATTATAACAATTTGAGGAAATGGCAAAATGGCAAAATAAATAATTATAATAATGCATCACTACCACTAGCCAACTTAAAGTTACTTTTCATGGTCATGAAAGTGTGATAAGTATTCTTGGGATTTCATCTTTTTGTCATTTCAGTAAATTCCAATATTTTGTTTTTCAACCCATAATTGAATGCTATCAATCATAAATTTTAAAAGATTTTACCCAAAGTTCTCTCAGGCAGGGGGCATGTTTATTATCAACCATCACAAAATCCTACAATCACAGGCATCAATGTGAACATATTTGTGGCAACTTATGTATGTCTACATTGGAAGATGCATTTTCCACATACAAATCCTTAAAATCACATGCTTTTGGTGATTTCTTTTAGTGAAATACCTCAAAATATCCCATTGTCATAGGTGGGCAAACATAACTTATTTCTCTTATCAGCCTGTTCTTGGTTAATTTCCTGTAACAACAGTATCAAGCTAGAATCTTGGTATAAGGCATAAAATTCCTTGGATCAGATATGGAAATTTAAAAAATCCTACTACTTTATAGGTTTTAAAACTAAAATCGTTCACTGCAGGCACCAGATACATTGTATACTAACTCACTGCAGGCACCAGATACATTTTATACTAACACAAAATATTCAATAATTATAGACATCCCTGTGTAATCATTTGTGGCAAAATCAGCCCATGCTATGTAGAGATAAAAAAGCATGGATGACAACTTGGAATGAAAAACACCATCAAAAGTATAATTTTGACATTGTGCCACCTGCCTATACTAGCCCCACCAGGCTTGAAGAGTTTCTTTTGTATTATTATCGTTGGTGTGATTGAAATGGAGAGAATTCATTCAAACCTGAATCACAGGGTTGGGGGTTGGGGGGCAGTGGGGAGAAAAACAAATTGTTTCTACCCTTATCTTTTAAAAAGGAGCAGCAACAACTCAAAAATATCAATAATAAATCACTAAAAGTTCGACATTATTTTAGGCTTCTAAATCAAGAATAGTTGGTTCATCTGCGGAGCATACACAGGCATGTATTCCTATGGGATAGTATTCCTAATATGTGTCAGAACCCTGCAGTATCCACAGGGACTTGTAACATTAAAGCTTATCTACATCTCAAGGGGTCTGCTATGCTCGGCCTGCATCTCTCATTATCTGCTTGCTCTACCAGTGGATGTTTAGATAAAAGTTATAAAAATGTAATAAAGATGCCAGTCACTCTCAGGGCTTAACCCATTAATGCTCACAGCGGCCAAAACCAGCCTGACAATTTTGAAGAAATCTTTCAGGTTTTAGCACAATGGGCAAAATATTTGAAGGAGAAATGTTGATCAGAACATTACCAACAACTCTCTTTCAAATATTTTGTAAAATGATTCCCAATTCAGAAGTTATTGTCAAAAGTGTCATCACTCCAGACCAACAACAATTTCCGAATGAAGCCTTAAGCATTAATGGGTTAACATCCAACAGAGCGGACTGGGTAAGCCGTTGAACTCAGTATTTGCCATGTGCAACTGATGGCCAGTGGGGGTGATTCAGCAACTCTTGTTGCTATGACAACAAGTCACATCACACAGAAATATACAAAATCACATGATTTTTGGTATTAATTTTTCTTCATGATTTTCAACACAATTACCCAATAGCCTCATAGGGCCTAAAAATTGTTTGCTTTCTGTTACCCTACCCTACCTATTTTTTTGGCATGCTGATTATGTTGGTTGTGCTGATGTTAAAGGTACTGATGTCATGATTTTGGTTAATGACGATGTTGATGAAGATGAGTTAATGATGATAATAATGCGTTTTGATGATGATAGAGAAGGGATTTTATGTGTTATTTATTTCATTCCAGGCACTATGAGTAAAGTAAAAAGTAAAAAGGAAGGGGCCAGGAAAAAGATACAGGAAGAAGGTAAGAATAATTTACAATTTTGATGTAATGATGATGATGATGATGATGATGATGATTACGACAAAGATGATGATGATGCTGATGTTGGTTAAGAAGAGTTAATGATGATAATGAGTTTTGATGATCATAGAGAAGGAATCTTATGTGTGTTTTTTTATTCCAGGCACTATGAGTAAAGGACAAAGTAAAGAGGAGGAGGAGGCCAGGAAAAAGATTCAAGAAAACGGTAAGAACATTAACAATTTTGATATAATGATAATTATGGTTATGATGATGATGGAGCTCTGGTGTTCATAATTAGCACGAATGAGGATGATGATGACAATTATGGTGATCTTGCCTTTTGATGATGATGATAAAGGATTTTAATGTTGTTTCTACAAGTGACAAATGATTAACAGGCATAATACAAAAAATTTGAGCATGATATTGACTGTGCGTATGATTAAGGTGATGATGATTTTGGTTGATGACGATGTTGATGAAGATATTATTGATGATAATAATGAGTTTTGATGATGATAGAAAAGGGATTTTATGTTATTTTTTCATTCCAGGCGCTATGAGGAAAAAGGAAAAAGGATGATGAGGAGGGGGCCAGGGAAAATATTCAGGAAAAGGGTAAGAACAATTTACAACTTTGATATAGTGACAATGATGGTGATTGTAATGATGATGACGCTGGTGATGATGATGATGTTGATGAAGATGAGTTATGATGATGGCATAATGATAATGATGGTGGTTGTGATGAGGATGATGGTGATGATGATAAAAAGCAATGGTGTTTATGATTAGCATGAATGATGGTGATGACACTTATGGTGATGATAACTTTTGATGATGAAGAAGGACTCTCAATGCTAGTGAAGCTGCTTATGTCTTATGCATATATCTTTTTACAATGCCAGGCACTAGCACCAGTAAAGAAGTCAAAAGGAGAAGAGGAAATATGGAGAAAGTTGAGGAAAAGGATCAGGAAAAGGGTAAGAACATTACAACACTTCACACTTTAAAGAGCTCAAAGGCTATGCAGTAGCATATCAGATTTTTTGTGGGGTTTGATTTATCATAATTATTCTATCTGATAAGGAAACTATATTATATGGAAGGTAAGACGCATGCAGCAAGCAGAACTTGAGCATTTAAGAGAAAATTTCCAATATTAAAAAATAAATGTTGAACAATGATTTATCACCGTCCACATGAATTACATAAAAAAAACCTGTGAAGTTTCAATATTATTAGAAATACGCCTGCCAGTGTAGATGTTCCCTCCCCAACCGAATACTGGAGCTCAAAGGCGATAATATATGCAGGATATTTCAAAATTCCCATTCATTATGAACTATATAAGAATTCATTCAAATACATAAATGAATTATTGAACATATAAACAAACAGATAAATGACAAACTAATTTGACCACAGGTTTGTTAGCTGGACAAAAGTCAATGAAAGGTTGAAAACGGTCATGCTTGCCCTAAAAGTAGCCAATATACCCACTCTATTTTCAGAATATGCTGTCGAACATACTGATCACAAGGGGCCACAGATCAGGGATGCCATGTTTTCCCTGTGCAGCTCCACCACGGCACTCAACAAAAGACTGTACAAGGAGTAGGAAATGGACCTACACAGTACATGCCATACTATTTTCTGCAAATTTTTGGGCCACATGGATGGTTGTAGACAGGCTATTATTTGCTGAATAAATTACTGTTTACTGTAAACATATGTAGTTATTCTCTTTTTACATCTAGATATGGATTCCATGTGACATTCCCTTATGAAAAAAACATAAACACCAACCAATTGAAATAAAGTCAATCAAAATGAAGAATAAATTGTAAGTATTCTTTTTTGTTTATTCTATGGAGGCGATGGAAAGACAGCATTTGCCAGTATGAGGTATTCATACGGGGTTTGGGAATTTGTAAGCTACACTGAACTAATTCATGGTTAAAAACTGAACATTACTCGTTGTGTGTGCCACAAGGAAGATAAACGCCCTCCCTCAATTAGAATGCTTTTTCAAGTCTATTATGATTCACCTTTTGAATATACATTATTTTAGTTTGTTTTTTTCATTTTTTGCTTCAAGACACTGGAATGTATATTACTATATGCAGCTACCTTTTTGTAGTATGCTATGTTTATGTGCGATCAAGATTATTGACTGGTATGAGAATCACCGCTTGTTGAACCCCAGCGACTATCAAGCATTGTTCCAGCAGTTCTGAAGCGTTACGCTTTTGGCATATCGGGACGCTAAATTGGCGCTAGTATATGGCTTAGAATAAAGCAGCTGAGAGCAAGCGGTGAATCCGCTTAATGGTCGCTGCTGATGGTGCTTGACGGTTGATCACTATAAGCGGTAAATCACCGCTTATGGGTGTAGCCACAGCAAGCGGCAAGTATGATTTCCAGTGTAAGTGCTTATATACCGCTTATGAGAATCACCGCTTGTGGTATATCCAGCGACCGTTAAGCTTTACTGTAGCAGCTGTAAAGCGTTACGCTTTTGGCATATCGGGACGCTACATTGTCGCTGGTATATGGCTTCAATTCTAGCGGCTGAGAGCAAGCGGTGAAACTCCCGCTTAATGATCGATATTCCTGCCTGTAGCAGTCTCATTCATTAAGTTAAATTTAAAGCATGCAGTATAGCCTGCCTGCAGGTTATACTTATTTAATGCTTAGAAGGCGCTAACCATAAGTAGACAATCCTACTTAGAGGCCTGCTTACTTGTTGCTGGAGAGCAACTGGAATGGCGCTTCTGTATGGTAAGGGCTCATTCAGGAGTTGTTATCAAAAGTGTAACAGATCCAGATGTCATTTATCTAGTAGAAGTCCAGGCATGAATGGGTTAAGTGGAATGTTCCCTACCATATTGCCTAGACATTTTCAAAATGGCAGAAGGGCAGGTAAAAATCAGAGTGTGCCTGCCCTACACAGCAGGTAAGATTTCATCATGTAACTTCAGAGATACTATGACACGGGTAATTCAATATATATTTTCAACAGTACAGATAAAGCTATAGCAGGAAAGTCACTTTCATGTTCATTCTATCACACTTTTCGTAGGACAGGTCAAAATTATGTCAGGCAGGTAGAAATTTAAGTTTACCTACCCTACTTGGCGTGTGCCTTCAAAAGTTAATGTTGGCCCCTGACACACAAAGACACACACAGACACGCTAACTCACACATACTCACATATTACACCCACACACACAAGAAACAAAGGTTGAAATTGACGCAAAGCATCTTTTGCTACAAATTAATTCATATCAGTAACCCAATTCATATCAGTAACCCAAACCCCTGATTTATTGAATTTTATCATTTAGTTCCGTTTGTGCAGGTAACTCATTGGATATCTTGAGGGAAGTTGAGATATCAGGCGTTGCCACAATCATAACTAGGTAGAAGCATGCGTTCGTTCAGAATCATAGTTTCCCTTTCAGCTTGTGAAGCTTTAGATTCTCATTCATCACTTGCAACTCTAGGACTTGCTGTTTGTGCAGACTCTGTTTACACAGAGAAAGACGGTTACTGGGGAATTGTGTGAACCCATTTGTGCCTGTGCCATAAATTCTCAGTAGTTTAGGACACTTTTTAACAATTACGATTTTTACAAGCATGATTTAGTATCTTTTCTTATCTTTTTACTATTGCTAGTTAAGCATCACTGGATAAGCATACCAGAATGTTTTAAGGGGAAAATATGGTTCGGTTTTGTTTCATCAGCAAGTTTTACAGTTGGTCCATATTTTGTAAAATGGTGACTGCCGCTAGATCAAGGGTGGCCCAGATTTCCCAATAATTACTTTGCAAAGTAAGGCCATCTTTTTTTCTGTTTTAGGAAGATTTTTTCCCCAACTTGGAAACAATATGTATATGTTTATTTTCTTTTTTTTCTTTTATAAAGCATGCACAAATATTGCTTTCAAGGAAATTCTTTTCATCTTTCCTTTCTTTTTTTTTTTCAATGAGGGGCCCAAAATCAACGAGGGATTTTTCCTAAAACAAACAAAATAAAATTGCCTAATTATAGTGGCCAAAATACCTAGGGTAGTCTCTAAACCTCTGAGAATTTATGGTAGTGCCCTGCATTTTCCGAAAGACAGATTGGACGGGTCCTGCCTTAGTCCCAGGTGTCTCTGATTTATATACTTTATTCAACCATTTTACTTTGGATAAGAAGTTGGGCACTCATTTTCCTACGTAGGTTTTAACTCTACTTTGTATCTCCTGAGATTCTGCTATATTTTCCCATGAGCGTGTTTTATGATATTATCACCATGGATAAATAAAGATCCAAGTGGATGCGTGCTGTGGTAATTATCTTCTGCCAAGTAACAGATTAAATTTTGCTCAGTATTAGCCATATAACTGATGCAGTTAGTCGCAGACAGTTTTTTAGCATGAAATTAGATTTATTATCATCCTTTTAACGAGTGATGTACATTTCACACGTTCTCTTGTCAGTATCTCACATATCTTTGAACTTAATTTGTTCCTATTTGAGTAGCTAAGAATTCACCCTTCCAATCCTGAGGCTACTTTTGTCCAAAGCACACTAAGGACGCATTTGAAAACCATATAAACCCTGTCATGTTGGTGTTCATCGGGTAGATCTTGCTCAGTACTCTCAGATGAGTACCCATGTGCCAGGGTCTTGGTTTTTATGTCGTCGCAATATGACCTATGCTATTGAAAGTGAGGTCAAAAATCCTTTTCTTCCTAACCACCCTTGATGTAGGTCTGAGAAGTATCAATTACATTCCCTAATAAGGAAGGAAGAGGGGTTCTGTATAAATAGAAGCTCACTTCCTTACAGAGCATTAGGGAAGAGATGTCACATACATACTTATACCTCAACGAAGAAAAACAGGTAGAGGTGTCATTTCCTGTCGTATAATTATTCAGAAACCCCTTTGTGCCCTGATATAGATGAATGGAACGGGCTAGCAATAACTTCTTGTTTCGTTTTTCTTTTTTTTTGTGAAACTGTAAATAAACTACTATACTATACTATACTCAACCTCTTCCCGCCATCCTTAACCCTTTCAATGCTGAGGCTACTTTCGTCCAAAGCACAAGAACGCAAATATTTCTCAAAAACCATCTAAAACCTGTCATGTTAGTATTCATTGGATAGCTCTCGCTGAGTTCTCTCATATGAATACCCATTTCCCGGGTTTCAGTAATCTTTTAGGATTTTTTCTTCATTTTGTATTGGCCAAAGTAACCACCAGCAGCATAAGGGTTAATGATGGGGGCAGATGATGTAAACATTTCCTGACCTTCTTTTGCTGTGATGATAACAATCAACCCCTTTCTGTTACCCTTAATGAAAGGGGTGAGAGAACATTACATGACCTTGCTTTCCTGTGCTGATAAACACTCAAACCATTTCCGCTACCCTTAATGAAAGGGGGGAAAGGACATAGATATTCCATGGTCTTCTTTTCCTGCGATTATGACACTCAACCCCTTTACGTTTCCCTTAATGAAAGGGGGGAGAGGACATAGATATTCCATGGCCTTCTTTCCCTGCGATGATAACTCTCAGCCCCTTTCCGTTACCCTTAACCCGTTTGCTGCTGGTGGCTAATTTGTTCTACACAAAATGTTGCAAAAATCTGAAAAAATTAATAAAACCCCTGGCACATGGGTACTCATCTGCATCTGAGAGTACTCTGTGAGCTATCCAATGAATACCAACATGACAGGGCATAGATGGTTTTCAAAATATTTGCGTCTTAGTGCTTTGGAGGAAAGTAGCCTCAGCATTGAAAGGGTTAACGTAAGGAGGAAGTCAGGACATCAATATTCCATGACCTGGCTTTCCTGCGAAGCTGTCATAAGTTTGACATATTTAATACGTTCCAGCGAGGACATTTTTGATTAGCTGTGTCTGCTGATGAAAAGGCGCTGGCTGCCAGGGTTTCCTGCGTGCCTGGCAGTCGCCGTTTGAAGTGCATCAGCAAGTGCGTTCTGTCAGGCCGCATCCTGCATCCATGTCCTTCTTACATTCAAATCAATTGCCATCTTGATTGCCGACTGAAATCAATCACGCTTTTCTGCCGTAAAGGTTGTCACATCAAGAGAACGTGCTTGCTGTCTTAGCATCAGAAACTCTTTCCGTCAATTCTGAGGCCCGTAATATGTATAGAAATTAGAACACCAGGAACGAAGTTTGATCTTTCTACATTTGTTTTATTGTTCACGATTATGTAAAGGCGATTGCTGAGTACTATTGAATTAGTACCCATTTGACAGGTTGTTGTTGTTGTTTTTTTTTGCATTATTTCGTTTTAACCTAATTATCCACCAGCATCCAAAGGGTTAGCATCAGAAATTCTTTTCTTCAATTCAGAGGCCTGTACTATGTATAGAAAAAAATGGGTGGCTGGCTACTGTACCTTGAAAGAAGTTTCCAGATCTTTCTACACTTATATATATATATATATATATATATATATATATATATATATATATAATATATATATATATATATATATATATATAATATATATATATAATATATATATATATATATATATATATATATATATATATATATATATATATATATATATATATATATATATATATATATATATATATATATATATATATATAAACACACACACATTTTTCAAATCTTGGCTAAGACCTTGAATCAGAGCTATTTCAAAGCTTTTTAAATGCAAGTGGCGTGAAAGCTTTTATCTTTATTGATGTTTTATTTTATTGTTGTAGTTTTTTTGCTTGTTTTAATATTCTGTAGGGATGATTTACATAATTGCAAAAGAACAAAGATTGGTTACAGAACAATAGCTTGAGAAATATCTGATTGAATATTGCTGAGCAAACCTTTTTATACCTCACTCTAATTGATGAGGTATCTTCATATGTTGCCCTGCTTTATGAGCACTCGTGATAAAAATCAGTTAAGGTTTGTCCCCATTGCAAATCGCAGGTGAAAACTGAGCAATATTTGGAGAAATATTTGACAGAAATTTGTTGCTGTTGATGGGTTTATCAATGCCTTTTCATATCTTTTCGAATGTTTGCTTTTGTGTTAATTTTGCCCGTAGCTGTCAGATTACGGGTGTGCTTCAGACATAGATTGGTTAACCACTCATGGCTGAAAGTATCCATGAAATGTTGTCTGAATCATTGATATATATATATATATATATATATATATATATATATATATATATATATATATATATATATATATATATATATATATATATATATATATGTGTGTGTGTGTGTGTATATATATACACCAGTATATATTTCGATTAGTATAAAACAGCCTTATATACAAAGCTTATCTTCAATATACTTCCATGTTGAATCAGAATTCCCCTGCCATACATTAACTGCAGTTTTTGCGTGTTGCTATGGACGCCACAACATGACAACGTCACCAGACCGGAATTCCCCATGACTTCCATATTTGGAGGGGGTTTCCCCATATTTTCACGTCGTAAAAAACAGACTTCAAGTCCGAAGCATGACATAACTTCAGATTACGAAGAAAAGGAAAGGGGAATCATTTTATATCTTTCTTTTTGAATTACTTGTAAACCAGTGCATGAATACAATGACGCAATAACACGCTACTTAGGAAGTGCAGATGCACTCATGTAGCGCATTTTTGCATCATTGAGTGAAAAAGGGTTAACTGTTTTCTTGCTATAGCTTTAGCTCTACTGTTGAAAAAATATTGCATTTCCCTTCTGTTAAAGTATCTCTGAAGTTACATGATGAAATCTTACCTGCCATGTAGGGCAGGCACACTCTGATTTTTACCTGCCCTTCCATTCAGCCATTTTGATTTTTTTTACCTGCCAAGGGCAGTAGGGCAGCCCTTAATGTGGAGCCCTGGATTATGATCTTCATTATTTAAAAAAGAATTAGCTCACAAATCTAGAGGTGAACGTTTTCAACCCTTTATCAAATTGGTTCCCTCAACCAATCCTTGTTCGAATTTAAGTTTTACAGCCTTTCCTTTGAATTTTCATGAGTACCAAATAGCCTTGAGGCACATTTTAATATAAGTGCTGCTCAATTTGGGATGGAAGTTCTCACCTAATCTTTGTGGTTGTATTCACATGCAGGTGACTGAGACATGTTGAGTGCTGTTTCCATGGTGCCAGTGCGTAAGTGACATTTTAGCATGAGTTTATTATGGGTACATTGACATAATCCCCTTGGCTTAATGTCCCATTTTTGTTGATTAGGTGTGTGTAAGACCATTAGTGCCAGAGCTGGGGTTTAGTGCTATCAGACCACAGGTACGGCTTTCAGGTACCACAGATGTAACTCAGAAACTCTACCCCCTGGGGAGAAAATATGAGATGGATTAAGCCATAGTCTACTAGTGCTCGAGAGAAAATCACTTCAGGCACATTGGGTTAGCTAGCATTTACAACAGGTGTCATGTCTTCATCTATCTTGACTGGTGCTTTGACCCCTGTTATTCACGCCTCAGGTGCTTTGCCTCTTTCTATGCTGAAGGCTACAGGTGCCTTGCCTACGTTTATTTTGACTGGTGTTTTGACCCCTGATATTTATGCTTCAGGTGCTTTGTCTCTTTCTGTGCAGGAGGCTGGCAGGTGCCTTTTCTCTTGCTAAGCAGGAGGCTACAGGTGCCTTTTCTCTTGCTATGCAGGAGGCTACTTGTGCCTTTTCTCTTGCTAAGCAGGAGGCTACTTGTGCCTTTTCTCTTGCTAAGCAGGAGGCTACAGGTGCCTTTTCTCTTGCTAAGCAGGAGGCTACAGGTGCCTTATCTCTTGCTAAGCAGGAGGCTACAGGTGCCTTTTCTCTTGCTAAGCAGGAGGCTACAGGTGCCTTTTCTCTTGCTAAGCAGGAGGCTACAGGTGCCTTTTCTCTTGCTAAGCAGGAGGCTACAGGTGCCTTTCCTCTTGCTAAACAGGAGGCTACAAGTGCCTTATCTCTTGCTAAGCAGGAGGCTACAGGTGCCTTTTCTCTTGCTAAGCAGGAGGCTACAGGTGCCTTTTCTCTTGCTAAGCAGGAGGCTACAGGTGCCTTATCTCTTGCTAAGCAGGAGGCAGACTCAAGACTCAAGAGCAGACTGTGAAACTCTTCAAAGAGACCTGGACAGTTTACTGGACTGGGAGTCTAAGTGGCAAATGAGCTTCCACCCAGACAAGTGCAAAGTTATGAGTATCACCAGGGCACGGAAAAGGAAACAGTCATTCTCATATCACATTAGGGAGACCATGCTTGAAATGGTTAAGTCTGCTGCCTACCTCGGTCTAGAGATGGATGAAAAGCTAGACTGGTCTCCGCACATCAACAAAGTAACGGCCAAAGCCACGAGAAGTCTCAACTTCATTCGCAGGAACCTACAAATCGGCTCTCAGAGTGTCAAGTCCTCCGCATATCGGGGCCTCGTCCGTCCCTCTCTGGACTACTGCAGCATTGTTTGGAACCCACACCTTGCTCGTCACATACAGCAAGTAGAAATGATTCAGAGAAGAGCAACCCGCTTTGTACTGAACCGCTACCACAACACTAGCAGCGTGGGTGAAATGCTCCAAACTCTGGGCTGGGAGACCCTTCAGGAGAGAAGAGCAAAGTGTAGTGTAGTGTTTATGTACAAAATACTGAATCAGATGATAGCAGTACCTGCAACACCTTACTTTGTACCAGCCTATGATGCTACTAGGGGTCTCCGAGTACACAAGCTCCTAACGGTCCAGGGAAGAACTGACTATCACAGAGCATCATACTTCGTCCGAGTGATCCCACTCTGGAATCGCCTGCCAGATGACATTGCAGGGGCGCCTAGTATTAACACCTTCAAGGAGAAACTAGCCGCTCAACTCCTCATACCCTAGAGCGTCGAGTCTTGTTTTTAACCTCCCGATCCCTACTAACATACCCACATTAACCTAGTTTTACATGCGTCTCTGCATAAGCGTCAAGATTGACGGGGCAGGGTTTATCCAAGAAGAAGAAGAAGAGGCTGCAGGTGCCTTCCATGCAGGAGGTTACAGGTGCTCTGTCTCTTTCTGTGCTGGGGGCTACAGGTGCTTTGTCTCTTTCTGTGCAGGAGGCTGCTGGTGCCTTGTCTCCTCCTGGGCAGGAGGATACAGGTGCCTTGTCTCTTCCTGAGTAGGAGGATAAAGGTGCCTTGTCTCTTCCTGCGCAGGTGGCTACAGGTGCCTTGCCTCTTTCTCTGCTGGAGGCTACTGGTGCCTTGTCTCTTCCTTTGCAGGAGGCTACAGGTGCCTTGCCTCTTTCTGTGCTGGAGGCTACAGGTGCCTTGTCTCTGCCCATGCTGGAAGTGGTGGCTTGTTTCTTCCTGTGCAGGAGGCTACAGGTGCCTTGTCTCTGCCTGTGCAGAAAGCTACAGGTGCCTTGTCTCTGCCTGTGTAGTAGGTTATAGGTGCCTAAAATTCAGCTTTCTGTGCAGGCTACAAATGCAGGTGCCTTGCCTCTTCATGTGCAGGCTTCTGGTGCCTTCTCTCCTATTCTATAACCTACATGTCCCTTAGTATGCAGTTGTATATTGCAATTGATCTGGCTTTAGATGCCATGTATTTTCTTCTGTAGGCCAAAGGTGCCCTCTTCTTTTTTTCCTCTATAGGTCTGCCGTTCGGATTCTGCTTCAAATAATATTTGGGGCTTGGGCAATAATTTGCACTTTTGCAGTATGTTCCTTATAGGACTTTTTAACCCATTTATGCTCAAAGCCGCCAAAAACAGCCGGACAATTTCGATGAAATCTTTTAAGAAAGAGTAAAAAATGGGAAAATGTTTGAAGGAGAAATGTTGTTTAGAACACTACAAAGATCTCTCCTTGAAATCTTTTGTGAAATTATTTTCAGTTCCAAAGTTATTGTCAAAAGAACTAAAGATCCAGACGAAAATTTTTAGAGGAACTCCTAAGAATGAATGGGTTAAAGCCCTGATAGTTAGCTCCCTTTGTATCAGTAAAGTTGCTGTGAAACCATGCTCTTTAAATGTCACAACATAACATCCAACACCAGCATTAAATCTCAGCGGTGACATTTTCTCGTCTCGATCTTGTTCTCAGATACTCGGCAGGAACAGTTTAAGATGTGTTTATAGGGGAACAAACGCCGAGCAATAAACAAACGCCGCTCTTAATTGAGCCATTTTATCGGCTTTGTGAATCGTCGTCGTCGCGCCTGGATCTGTCTGGTTGCTAGGCAGTGGGGATCCGTAACCTCTTTTCCATCTCGCCTCAAGGCTAATAGATAAGTTATAGGATCTTAACACATGTTGCGCACG
The DNA here is from genome assembly GCA_963942565.1 of Maea johnstoni. Classification (NCBI taxonomy): domain Eukaryota; kingdom Metazoa; phylum Annelida; class Polychaeta; order Spionida; family Magelonidae; genus Maea; species Maea johnstoni. The sequence continues at coordinate 4,424,283 of OZ012688.1, read as the reverse complement.
CATATTAATTGGCTGTAGTCATACCATGTTAAATGCATATCTCATTTTCAGTTTTCAAATGTCACTTGAATTTTTCTATTTTTTGGTCTAGAAGTTCTATTGGGTTGGATATTGATTAGCTATAGTCATACCATGTTAAATGCATATCATTTCAGTTTTCAAATATGCGCTTGAATTTTTCTTCTTCTTTTTTTTACTAGAAACACCATTGGGGATAATAGCTATAGCTACAACGTTAATTATAGGATTGCAACAGGTGCATGACAATTATCTGTATTCTTGCCATAAAAACTGCATATCTTAATTCTAGTTTTTTAGCACATTATTGTTCACAGTGGCCATAAGTTTCCTGATAGATTTGATGAAATCTTGCAGGCAAATGCAATTTTGGTGAATGTGCTATAGGGCATGTAAGAAAGTCGCAGTGACTTAGGGTTAGGCGGTGGTTTTCCCTGATGACTTGTTTTCTCCACTACTTACAACTGACTAGTCAGGCAAAAGAAAGTGACTCGAGATCAAATCTATAAAGACAGTATCTTAATTTTTTTTCACCTGGTATTATGAGTGGTACTGACTGCCTTTTGAATAAATCAACAGATTGTAACAGGCCTATGAAATTTAGCTCTCTATCGCCATGTTTAATGCATATTGCAATTTCAGTCTTTTTAAAACATAATTGGCAGAAGTTAAGAATCATCAGTGGTGCAGATCACCTATCAGATGAGTTACCGAGGCATGATAATCAGTTCTATTCTCACCATATTTAATGCATATCCCAATTTCAGTTTCTAAATATTTGCTTGGAAGTTTTTTAGCCTTAAATCATCAACAGTTCTAATAGCTTTTGGGATGATTTACCACTGCCTGATAATAAGTTCTATTCTGACTGTGTTTAATGCATATCACAATTTCATTCTCTAAATATTTGCTTGGAAGTTTTTAGCCTTGAGTCATCAATAGTTCTAATAGCCTCAAGGATGAGTTATAGGAAGCAAACAGATGATTTGTAATAAACTGTAGTTCTACCATGTTTAACCCTCCCAATGCTGATGCTACTTTTGCCCAAAGCGCAAGAATTCAAAGATTTTTTATTACCATCCAAACCCTGTCATGTTGGTATTCATTAGAAAGTTCTTGCTTAGTTCTCTCAGATGAGTACTCATTTACCAGGGTTTCAGTCATTTTTAGGTTTTTTCATCATTTTGTAATGGCCAGATTAGCCATAAGCAACATAAGGGTTGATTGATCTCAATTTCAGTTTCTAAATATTTGCTTGGAAGTTTTACAGCCTTGAATCCTTAATAGTTCTGATAGCCTCTCGGATGATTTACCAGCGCCTGATAATAAGTTTTATTCTAACCATGGATAAAGCATATCGCAATTTCAGTTTCTAAATATTTACTCTGAGGTTTTTTAGTCTTGAGTCATCAATAGTTGTGATAGCCTACGGGATGAGTTATAGGAAGCAAACAGGTGATTTGTAATTAGCTGTAGTTCTATCATGTTTAATGCATATCTCATTTTCAGTATTCAAATATTTGCACATCAGCTGTAGGTTATTTTAGCATAGAACCACCGGAGTGGCGCTGATAGCCAGTGAGATGTTTTTATACCGATAGTTTGCTTTCCCACAGAACCGCCTTCTCATCATGCCATCCTCTCACAGTGCTGCAGAGGAATTTTTCAAAATTTCCTCAAAATGCCATTTGTATTTGAAAATATTTTGAAGGAAAATTGTTAATCAGCACAATATCAACAATATCAACAAATTATTTATGAAATTGATCTTTATTCGGGCAATATTGTCAAAAGAAGAATAGCTCCAGACAAAGAATATTTGATGGAGAAAGGGTTACCAGAACCCAATCGACAACTCTCCTTATATTTGGTGATTTTAATGCTTAATTATTAAAGTATTTTCAAAAGTATCAGAGATCCTGATGATAATTGTCTCAATCCGTATATACCAGGTTTGCATAAAACTCATCACCAGAGTAGTATTTTACAAGCAGAGTTTGAAAACAGGCATATACCAGGGTGGCAGAAATCTCATCCAAGTTCTATTTTACGATGAGAATATTGTGACAATCATGATATACCAGTGTTGCATAATATTTTCATCACCGTAGTATTTTATGAGCGGTGTATGACAGTCAGGATATGCCTCCGTTGCATAGAACTCATCACCATAGTATTTTACACTCAGAGTTTAACAAACAGGATATACCAGGGTACCAGAAATCTCATCCAAGAACTTTTTTACTAGCAGAATGTGACAATCATGATATACTGGTGTTGCATAAAACTCTCATCACTGTATTTAATCAGCCACGTATGACAGTCAGGATATACCAAGGTGGCAGAATTCTCATGCGAGTATTTCACGATCAGAATGTGACAGTCATGATATACCGGTGTTGCATAAAATCCTCATTACAGTAGTATTTTATGACAGTCAGGATATGCCCGGGTTGCATAAAACGCTCATCATCGCGGTAGCTTTTTACGAGCGCACTGTGACAGTCAGGAAAATAGGAGCAGCTGATAGAAATTTAATGCTACTTTATATTCAATGTGCTGGGAAATGTGTGCTGTGGCGTCAGTCATGGAGGCGGGTTTTAGCATGCGACTATGCTCGGGAACTAATCAGTCATGGTGATAGTGCTCTAAGGATCAAGCGTTGGCAGTATACATAGAAAAGTGGGGTGCGGGGATCAAGAGCTGCTTGGTACATGTTTGAATAAAGACAAGACGAATGAATTCAGCACTTTCTGCATGCTTACGCCTTATCCAACAATATGGTCATACCACTGCTATTCCCTACTTCCACCATCCCCTCTTTGGTGGAATTTACAGAGCAAACTTCTGATGCCAGTAGTAAGAGTAGTAGTAGGAGGAGTAGTAGTAGTAGTAGCAGTAGTAGTAGCTAAAAGTAGAAGTAGTAGTACATGTAGTACAAGTACTTAGTAGTAGCAACAACTGTATTAGTAGTAGTTTATTAGCAGCATAAGTAGTAGTAGTAATGCTGCTGCTGCTACACCTACTACTACTGCTACTGCTACTGCTGCTACTACTACTACTACTACTACTACTACTACTACTACTACTACTACTACTACTACTACTACTACTACTACTACTGAAAATAAACTGTTTGATACTGCCTGTGGTATATATGCTGGGAAACTGTTTGATAAGGCTTCCCAGGAGAATATAATGTTTAATGTAAATACGATCTACAAAAAAGTGAAAAATGCTTAAAACTGCCAAACACAAGCAGAAAATATTAATACCTTCGGGCAGTAAATAACAAAGTTAGTAAACTAACCATCTGGTTCATTTAGTTTATTTGTGATATATTCGGCTTCTTTTACGTAGATACATAAACACAGAAGGATATACTCTTTAACCCATTTATGCCTGTAGCAGGCAAAATCCTTTGACATTTTTGGTGATATCTCATGAATAGAAAGATTGTCAAGAAAATATTTTTGAGGAGATTTGTTCATTTAAAGTCTATATTCTGCTCTTCATTAAATAGTTTGCTACATTTTGAAGTTATTTTCAAAAGGTTGACAGGTCCAGACACCACTCACATTGAGTAGATCTCTGGGCATGAATGAGTTAAGGCATTTCCTAAGTGTTTATTTCGCTTGTACATTCCTCAATTTGCAAAATCTTCCATGCTCCAGTCCAAGAAGGCCTGGCTATTATTGCAAATTTTTTCTCACATAATTCAGTTATTTTAAGTATTCATATTTAAGTATTTTAAGTTTTCATTTAGGTAACCCATTCATGCCTGTAGCGCTCAAAACCGACTGGTTATTTTAGTGATATCTCTCTGAAAAATGCAATTTTCAGAAGATATTTGTAGGAGAGGTGTTGATCAAAATCCAACCACAACACTCCTTCAAATATTTTGTATTTATGATAAATTCTTAAGTTATTTTTGAAAGCAGCATGGGTGCAGACAACACTTGTCAAGAAGATCTGCAATCATTAATGGATTAACCCTGAGGCTACTTTTGTCCAAAGCACAAAAAGGCAAAGATTTTTGAAAACCCAGTCATGTTGGTATTCATTGGATAGTTCTTGCTGAGTACTCTCAGATGAGTACCCATGTGCCAGGGTTTCAGTCATTTTTAATTGTTTGTTTTTTCATCATATTGTATTGGCCAAATTAGCCACCAGCAGCATAAGGGTTAAGTTTAATGCAGGTTGCTGTCACAGCGAGTTGTGTGTTGAAACGATTCTTGAGGATGTCAATTTCAACTGTCATTCACATAACTATCCAGTCATTACTCTCATCTGCGATGATCTTTTATTGCTGTTGTGTGTTTACACACCCCACGTCAAATCTGTCATCTGCAATGCTTTGTTATTCCTATTAATTAACGAATAAGGGGGCAACAACCTCAGTTACTGTCGTCTGCACTGATTACTTTGTGCTGTACTGACTGTCATCAACGTTGATTGTTTTGTGCTGTATCAACAACAATACATATATCCTAGTCACCGAACTTGGGATTATTCTAAGTGTTTTATCTTTGACTAGGCTATACAAATCTCTCTAAGATTTTCAGTGCAGCTTTCGCTTTCTCACACATGTATGATATCTTCTTGAGATTATATCAAGTGATTTGTCTTTGACTTGTGTCCTTGAAGATTTTCAGTGCAGTTTTCGCTTTGCATGCATATGTATGATTGCCCATTTGCAAAAAGGCAATTTTCTGTCAATGTTGCCAATCTATCTCACAGACAGTTCTACAAACATGCATACACACACACTAACACTCTAACACACAAGCAAGCATACAAACATACAGAAAATTCCAATGAAAAACTGCTATTACGACTACTGCTGCTGCTGCTGCTGCTGCTGCTGCTGCTGCTGCTGCTGCTGCTGCTGCTGCTGCTGCTGCTGCTACTACTACTACTGCTACTGCTGCTGCTGCTGCTGCTACTACTACTACTGCTACTGCTGCTGCTGCTGCTGCTACTACTACTACTACTACTACTACTACTACTACTACTACTACTACTAAAGCCTTTGATCTATATGCTGGGAATCTGTTTGATGAAGCTTCCCAGGGGAATATAATTTAAATACAATTTTCAAAAAAGTGAAAAGTGCCAAAAACTGCCATACACATGCAGAAAATATTGATACCTTCGGGCAGTAAAGTAACAAAGTTAGTAAACTAAACATCTGGTTCATTTAGTTTATTTGTGATAAATTCTGCTTCTTTTACATAGATACATAAACACAGAAGCATGCACTTAAAGGCATTTCTCAAGTGTTTATTTCTCTTGTAAATTCCTCAATTTCTGCTAAGTTTTTACCCGTTCTTCTATGATACAATCCAAGAAGGCTTGACTACGGTGATATTGTTCATACATACACACATTCATACATACAGGAAAAAGGTACTTTGTAACGAATTATAATCTATAAAAATCTGTTGCTCTGATTATTGGTGTATAATTTCAGCTGAATCTGTATGGGAAACATAGGGCAGTTTCAAATGAAAGTCACCATTAGGATTTACATAAGTGACCTTCTTCATTCCACAAGCCGTCCAACACTTTCTAATTTATTGATCTTCTTCTAACAAGAATATTTTTGAAGATTATACATGAATTGGCTAATATTACAGGATTTGTTAAGTACACTGAACTCATTGTGCTGTTCCTATCAAAACAAGTGCAGGGGTCAGCTGAGTGCAAAGATAACAGGAAGGTATAGGGGATCAAAGTAAAGGAATAGGATATATTGGCTAGATAATGGTACGTAGAGTCATTCATGTCTCAGAGTTTTCAAAAATATTATCTAAATCACTGATTTGGAATTAATTTTGATCATTGGAACTTTTTCTGCCATAATAAGACTAATTTGTGACTAGCCATGGGTAAAGTAAGTGGTGGAGGAAACTGGAGTGACAAATGGAAATAACCACCTTAACTCAAGTCACTGGCAACTTTCTTGCATGCCTTGGCTAGGATTTGAACCCGGGCAGTGGTGAGATACAGCGAGCAGTCAGTGGTAGTGCCTCCGAACGCTCAGCCATCATTAAGGTGCTACTGTGTTGGTCATCTCAAAATAAAATAATTGAATGGATTGGCTCAATAGTGGTAATTAAAAGTCGTGGAATTCTCAAAAATATTATCTAAATCACATTTGGCATTACTTTTGATTATTGTCACTTTTCTGCCATAATTAGACTAATTTGTTGGTAGACAGTTGTAAAGTTGTACCTATATGTGGTGCCCTATGGAGAACACCTCCGGCTGGGATTTTAACCTGGTATGGGTAGTGGTGCGAGCAGTCGGCAGCGGCAGTGCCTCAGAATGCTGAGACAGCCATCAGGCGCTAGTATTGGTCATCCCTACATATAATGGGGGCCGGTGGCTGTGTATGCTGGGTAGTAAATCTACAGTGCTTGATAAAAACCAGTTGGCTTGATCCCGAGGTCAGCGCGGTCGCCAGCAGAGTTGTTAGCATCGCAGCGATAACTAGCTCTCCTCCTTGTGATCTACACCCTCGCTGAGATAAACAAAGCTTCTGCTTCTCACGCAGGTTCAACTCATTTTCCCCCACGCGGAGTCCAATGCTTTCGCTGCAGCGAAGGTGATTGCAGTAGTTTGCAGTGCGATGGTTTTTCTATATGTACACCCTCACTGAGATAAACAAAGCTTCTGCTTTAGCGGCAGGTTCGACTCATTTTCCCCCACGCGTAGTCGAAAGCTTTTGCTGCAGCGAATAAGGTGATTGCAGTTTGCAGTGTGCTGGTTTTCTATATTGTGATCTACATTCTGCATATAGTAATTGCAATAGTATGAATGCAGTACGGTGGTTCTCTTTATTGTGATCTACATTCTGCATATAGTAATTGCAATAGTATGAATGCAGTACGGTGGTTCTCTTTATTGTGATCTACATTCTACATATAGTGATTGCAATAGTATGAATGCAGTACGGTGGTTCTCTTTATTGTGATCTACATTCTGCATATAGTAATTGCAATAGTATGAATGCAGTACGGTGGTTCTCTTTATTGTGATCTACATTCTACATATAGTAATTGCAATAGTATGAATGCAGTACGGTGGTTCTCTTTATTGTGATCTACATTCTGCATATAGTAATTGCAATAGTATGAATGCAGTACGGTGGTTCTCTTTATTGTGATCTACATTCTGCATATAGTAATTGCAATAGTATGAATGCAGTACGGTGGTTCTCTTTATTGTGATCTACATTCTGCATATAGTAATTGCAATAGTATGAATGCAGTACGGTGGTTCTCTTTATTGTGATCTACATTCTACATATAGTAATTGCAATAGTATGAATGCAGGACGGTGGTTCTCTTTATTGTGATCTACATTCTACATATAGTAATTGCTATAGTATGAATGCAGTACGGTGGTTCTCTTTATTGTGATCTACATTGTGCATATAGTAATTGCAATAGTATGAATGCAGTACGGTGGTTCTCTTTATTGTGATCTACATTGTGCATATAGTAATTGCAATAGTATGAATGCAGTACGGTGGTTCTCTTTATTGTGATCTACATTGTGCAAATAGTAATTGCAATAGTATGAATGCAGTACGGTGGTTCTCTTTATTGTGATCTACATTGTGCATATAGTAATTGCAATAGTATGAATGCAGTACGGTGGTTCTCTTTATTGTGATCTACATTCTACATATAGTAATTGCTATAGTATGAATGCAGTACGGTGGTTCTCTTTATTGTGATCTACATTGTGCATATAGTAATTGCAATAGTATGAATGCAGTACGGTGGTTCTCTTTATTGTGATCTACATTGTGCATATAGTAATTGCAATAGTATGAATGCAGTACGGTGGTTCTCTTTATTGTGATCTACATTCTGCATATAGTAATTGCAATAGTTTGAATGCAGTACGGTGGTTCTCTTTATTGTGATCTACATTCTGCATATAGTAATTGCAATAGTATGAATGCAGTACGGTGGTTCTCTTTATTGTGATCTACATTCTGCATATAGTAATTGCAATAGTATGAATGCAGTACGGTGGTTCTCTTTATTGTGATCTACATTCTGCATATAGTAATTGCAATAGTATGAATGCAGTACGGTGGTTCTCTTTATTGTGATCTACATTCTACATATAGTAATTGCAATAGTATGAATGCAGGACGGTGGTTCTCTTTATTGTGATCTACATTCTACATATAGTAATTGCAATAGTATGAATGCAGGACGGTGGTTCTCTTTATTGTGATCTACATTCTGCATATAGTAATTGCAATAGTATGAATGCAGTACGGTGGTTCTCTTTATTGTGATCTACATTCTGCATATAGTAATTGCAATAGTATGAATGCAGTACGGTGGTTCTCTTTATTGTGATCTACATTGTGCATATAGTAATTGCAATAGTATGAATGCAGTACGGTGGTTCTCTTTATTGTGATCTACATTCTGCATATAGTAATTGCAATAGTTTGAATGCAGTACGGTGGTTCTCTTTATTGTGATCTACATTCTGCATATAGTAATTGCAATAGTATGAATGCAGTACGGTGGTTCTCTTTATTGTGATCTACATTGTGCATATAGTAATTGCAATAGTATGAATGCAGTACGGTGGTTCTCTTTATTGTGATCTACATTGTGCATATAGTAATTGCAATAGTATGAATGCAGTACGGTGGTTCTCTTTATTGTGATCTACATTCTACATATAGTAATTGCAATAGTATGAATGCAGTACGGTGGTTCTCTTTATTGTGATCTACATTCTACATATAGTAATTGCAATAGTATGAATGCAGTACGGTGGTTCTCTTTATTGTGATCTACATTCTACATATAGTAATTGCAATAGTATGAATGCAGTACGGTGGTTCTCTTTATTGTGATCTACATTCTGCATATAGTAATTGCAATAGTATGAATGCAGTACGGTGGTTCTCTTTATTGTGATCTACATTCTGCATATAGTAATTGCAATAGTATGAATGCAGTACGGTGGTTCTCTTTATTGTGATCTACATTCTACATATAGTAATTGCAATAGTATGAATGCAGGACGGTGGTTCTCTTTATTGTGATCTACATTCTACATATAGTAATTGCTATAGTATGAATGCAGTACGGTGGTTCTCTTTATTGTGATCTACATTCTACATATAGTAATTGCAATAGTATGAATGCAGTACGGTGGTTCTCTTTATTGTGATCTACATTCTACATATAGTGATTGCAATAGTTTGAATGCAGTACGGTGGTTCTCTTTATTGTGATCTACATTCTACATATAGTAATTGCAATAGTATGAATGCAGTACGGTGGTTCTCTTTATTGTGATCTACATTCTACATATAGTAATTGCAATAGTATGAATGCAGTACGGTGGTTCTCTTTATTGTGATCTACATTCTGCATATAGTAATTGCAATAGTATGAATGCAGTACGGTGGTTCTCTTTATTGTGATCTACATTCTGCATATAGTAATTGCAATAGTATGAATGCAGTACGGTGGTTCTCTTTATTGTGATCTACATTCTACATATAGTAATTGCAATAGTATGAATGCAGGACGGTGGTTCTCTTTATTGTGATCTACATTCTACATATAGTAATTGCTATAGTATGAATGCAGTACGGTGGTTCTCTTTATTGTGATCTACATTGTGCATATAGTAATTGCAATAGTATGAATGCAGTACGGTGGTTCTCTTTATTGTGATCTACATTGTGCATATAGTAATTGCAATAGTATGAATGCAGTACGGTGGTTCTCTTTATTGTGATCTACATTGTGCATATAGTAATTGCAATAGTATGAATGCAGTACGGTGGTTCTCTTTATTGTGATCTACATTGTGCATATAGTAATTGCAATAGTATGAATGCAGTACGGTGGTTCTCTTTATTGTGATCTACATTCTACATATAGTAATTGCTATAGTATGAATGCAGTACGGTGGTTCTCTTTATTGTGATCTACATTGTGCATATAGTAATTGCAATAGTATGAATGCAGTACGGTGGTTCTCTTTATTGTGATCTACATTGTGCATATAGTAATTGCAATAGTATGAATGCAGTACGGTGGTTCTCTTTATTGTGATCTACATTCTGCATATAGTAATTGCAATAGTTTGAATGCAGTACGGTGGTTCTCTTTATTGTGATCTACATTCTGCATATAGTAATTGCAATAGTATGAATGCAGTACGGTGGTTCTCTTTATTGTGATCTACATTCTGCATATAGTAATTGCAATAGTATGAATGCAGTACGGTGGTTCTCTTTATTGTGATCTACATTCTGCATATAGTAATTGCAATAGTATGAATGCAGTACGGTGGTTCTCTTTATTGTGATCTACATTCTGCATATAGTAATTGCAATAGTATGAATGCAGTACGGTGGTTCTCTTTATTGTGATCTACATTCTACATATAGTGATTGCAATAGTATGAATGCAGTACGGTGGTTCTCTTTATTGTGATCTACATTCTACATATAGTAATTGCAATAGTATGAATGCAGTACGGTGGTTCTCTTTATTGTGATCTACATTCTACATATAGTAATTGCAATAGTATGAATGCAGTACGGTGGTTCTCTTTATTGTGATCTACATTCTGCATATAGTGATTGCAATAGTATGAATGCAGTACGGTGGTTCTCTTTATTGTGATCTACATTCTACATATAGTGATTGCAATAGTATGAATGCAGTACGGTGGTTCTCTATACTGTGATCTACATTCTACATATAGTAATTGCAATAGTATGAATGCAGTACGGTGGTTCTCTTTATTGTGATCTACATTCTGCATATAGTAATTGCAATAGTATGAATGCAGTACGGTGGTTCTCTTTATTGTGATCTACATTCTACATATAGTGATTGCAATAGTATGAATGCAGTACGGTGGTTCTCTATACTGTGATCTACATTCTACATATAGTAATTGCAATAGTATGAATGCAGTACGGTGGTTCTCTTTATTGTGATCTACATTCTGCATATAGTAATTGCAATAGTATGAATGCAGTACGGTGGTTCTCTTTATTGTGATCTACATTCTACATATAGTGATTGCAATAGTATGAATGCAGTACGGTGGTTCTCTTTATTGTGATCTACATTCTACATATAGTAATTGCAATAGTATGAATGCAGTACGGTGGTTCTCTTTATTGTGATCTACATTCTACATATAGTGATTGCAATAGTATGAATGCAGTACGGTGGTTCTCTTTATTGTGATCTACATTCTACATATAGTAATTGCAATAGTATGAATGCAGTACGGTGGTTCTCTTTATTGTGATCTACATTCTGCATATAGTGATTGCAATAGTATGAATGCAGTACGGTGGTTCTCTATACTGTGATCTACATTCTACATATAGTAATTGCAATAGTATGAATGCAGTACGGTGGTTCTCTTTATTGTGATCTACATTCTACATATAGTGATTGCAATAGTATGAATGCAGTACGGTGGTTCTCTATACTGTGATCTACATTCTACATATAGTAATTGCAATAGTATGAATGCAGTACGGTGGTTCTCTTTATTGTGATCTACATTCTGCATATAGTAATTGCAATAGTATGAATGCAGTACGGTGGTTCTCTTTATTGTGATCTACATTCTACATATAGTGATTGCAATAGTATGAATGCAGTACGGTGGTTCTCTATATTGTGATCTACATTCTACATATAGTAATTGCAATAGTATGAATGCAGTACGGTGGTTCTCTTTATTGTGATCTACATTCTGCATATAGTAATTGCAATAGTATGAATGCAGTACGGTGGTTCTCTTTATTGTGATCTACATTCTACATATAGTAATTGCAATAGTATGAATGCAGTACGGTGGTTCTCTATATTGTGATCTACATTCTACATATAGTGATTGCAATAGTATGAATGCAGTACGGTGGTTCTCTTTATTGTGATCTACATGCATTCTACATATAGTGATTGCAATAGTATGAATGCAGTACGGTGGTTCTCTATACTGTGATCTACATTCTCACTGAGATAAACAAAGCTTCTGCCTTACTGGCGAGCTAAATTCATTTTCCCCCTACGCGGAGTCAAATGCTTTTGCTGCAGCGGTGAAGTGTGAATGCAGTTTGCACTGCGGTGGTTTTCTATATGGCACTGGGCCTGCCCTGATGGCCGATTGGTCTATGGCATTGCCATTGATTGCTCATTGTCACTCACCATCACCACTGCTTGGGTTTGATTACCAGCAAGGGCTTGTGAGCAAGTTGCCAGTGACTTCCAGCCAAGGGGGCCTCCCCTGATGGCCGAGTGGCCTAACGCTTTGCCACTGATGGAAAGCTGTCTCTCACCACTGCCCGGGTTTGAATCTCATCCATGGCATGTGAGAAAGTTGCCAGTAGCTTTGAGTTAAGTGGTGGTTTTAGCCGGGTACTCTGCTTTCCTCAACCACTTCACAACTTACAAATATGGCAGAAAAAACAATGATAATCAAAATTCCAAATTCCTAAGTTGAAAGCTACAAACATGATCAATCAGCAATAACAAGGGAGGTGCTATTGTTATACCCACCCTGGTACTAAAGAGTGGGTGTTTCTACACTTAGCTAGAAACCACACAAGTGATTAGTCTTTCATTCTGTTTGATGTGCAGAGACATCACTGGAAGTTGTTTATCGAGAATAAGCTTTGTAGGCTTGTGTTTCTCTTGGCGATCTTGAAGCTATAAAAACATTCTTACAATGAGGCTGCTGGTTATGGTGTAAAAATTATGGGATCCAAATTATGAATCATGATATCCGGATAATAAAATGCAATTAGATAATATTGCTTATAATCATTTCAGCACGGCATATGTGATATATTGCACATATTTTGATACATTGTGTTATTGTTATGATAGCACTGTATTCACAATAATTGGCGTTGCTTATACAGGTCACTTCACAAACATTTTCTCCTGTCATTGTCCGCCAGAGATGTTTTTGGATGTAATCTATTCGGCGAGAGTTATGCAACAGATTTGCCGTTGTCATTAGTTTTATTGCCTCTCCTTGATGAGATTATTAGATTTTTGGATGAGGAAAAGCCCAGAGGACTTTCCAGCATTCAAGCTCATTTTCTGATAACTTGCTTTACACATTGAGTCCAGACCTCTTGGAGGGTGCAGACATGTAGTCTGGTTTGAAACTGCATGAGGAAACCTATAAGTGTATTACGTACATACATAGATATGAATATATATATATATATATATATATATATATATATATATATATATATATATATATATATATATATATATATATATATATATATATATATATATATATATTTTGCCATGAATTAAATGTTTGCCAATTTACGGCAAGGATGAATTTGCATTTGGCAAGTATATACAGTTATAGCATGAAATTCACCCCTAGCCGTCCGAGGCTGAAACGAAGAGAAATGCATGCAATAACTTTACAAAATCAATATAATATGATACATTGGTAACTCATGAATAAGTCACCAAGGTATCATAGTATAATTCACATATTTATTTTACCAATATTGGGGGAACGTGTGCCAAGTTATGGTGGTAAGATGGCCACCAAATCTTTACATATTTTGATTACTGTTTGGTTCAACAGATGGAGCTGTAGAACTCGCTCGCTCGCGAAATATAGTAAACGCGAAAAACCGAAATATCGGTTTCTCGCGAAATTTTTGTAGCGCGATATATACGTATTCTACAGTATATATATATATATATATATATATATATATATATATATATATATATATATATATATATATATATATATATATATATACTGTAAAACCCATTATTATCGCGCTTCTTTTAATTTCACGCATTTCGCGCTAGGTGGTATTAACGCGTATATTACTGGCGCTGATATACGTTCAAAATAGCATAACAATGCCACACCTAGCGGTGATACAGTTGCTGCGTGTAATTAAATGGCCGCGCTCAGATTCAGACGGCAGTTGCGTGAATAAAAAGGGGCGTGGTTATAAAGGGTTTTACAGTATATATATATATATTAAAGAACAATTAGAGAACATACAAGACACAAAATTGGACTTTCTCCTTCATATATAATTAGGGTTGGATACTGTTAAGAGGTAGCGAGATCCATTGCCATTTCAATGGTATATATTTAAACATAGGAAAGTTTTTCATGGAGTGACGATAAATTTGTGGTCCTGACCTCTTACAGAATCAGACTCCTGATTGGACAGCACTTATCGGGGGATTGTTTTGTGATTATTTTTAGTGGATGCAGTAATGGGCACATACAATACTCTACATACAGGTTGTACGCTCGTTACGCTGAGACTTATGGGCCTGTTAACATTATCCCTGCTGCAGAAAGCTCACTTGGAGGGTTGTCAAACGGCTGGAATGAAGTTGTGGTAATACAGGCTAGGTGCACGGCATGTCTTCAAGAACGTTGACCCGTTCGCATCTGGAGTGCATACGTTATCTGATGACCGTTGATGACACTAACCAAACAGAGTGCTTATATATATATATATATATATATATATATATATATATATATATATATATATATATATATATATATATATATATATATATATATATATTTATATATATATATATACACACATATATATACACACATATATATATACATACATATATGTATATATATATATATATATATATATATGTATATATATATATATATAAATATATGTATATATATATATATATATATATATATATATATATATATATATATATATATATATATATATATATATATATGTATATATATATAATATATATATATATATATATAAATTTTTATTTACATATGTTTTAGCCATGTGCAAGCTTAAGTTGGGAAAGGTTGAATTCATGTTGTGCCTTTTTTAACTCTGATAGTCCTATATTTAACATAAATATGCTGGATAGACATTTGAAATATTGCAATGTAAGTGCTAGTTTTATCCGACAAATTCATATATTTCAATATGCTCTTCTAGTTTAATGTGGCATTTGCTGAAGTAGGAAGAATTTTAGTTGCTTGGATACAAGGAAATGAATTTAATATGCTATAATTGCGCAACATTAAAAGAACAAGACGTACAGATTAAGATTTGCTATTAATTAGAAATTAACTCAATACTTTCCTTCACCTAGATCGACAAAAGTGACTTACATAATCGCAGTTGGTTCCAATCAAAGTATCAATACTGTCCAGTGCTATATCTCAATTTGGATGTTTATTGCAGTACATTCCCCTTAATGGCATATTTGCCTGATCATAAAAGCGCTCCATGCACACTTAGAGGCCTAGCCTGCAGTGGCATCAGGTTGTGCTGCCTATAGGAAATCTCTGTAATAGCAAACACCTTTTCTACTTCACTCTACTATGTTATGTGTCTGTATGTGTGTGTGTAATATTGTGTGATTGAGTTTATGTTTTGTGTGATATTGTGTTATGTATGTGCGTATGATATTGTGTGTATGTGATAAGTTGATAACATGTATATTTATGTGTGTGTCATAACATGTATATGTATGTGTTGTGTAATGTGTATGTATGTGTGTGATAATATGTATGTATGTGTGTGATAATGTGTATGTATATGTGTGATAGTGTATGTATGTTTGTGATAGTGTGTATGTATGTGTGTGTGTGATAGTGTATGTATATGTGTGATAATGTGTATGTATGTTTGTGATAATGTGTTTGTAAGTGTGTGATAATGTGTATGTATGTGTGTGTGATAATGTGTATATATATGTGTGATAATATATATGTATGTGTGTGATAATGTGTATGTATGTGTGTGATAATGTGTATGTATGTGTGTGATAATGTGTATATATATATGTATGTGATAATGTGTATGTATTTGTGTGATAATGTGAATGTATGTGTGTGATAGTGTGTATGTATGTGTGTGATAATGTGTATGTATTTGTGTAATAATGTGTATGTATGTGTGTGATAATGTGTATGTATGTGTGTGATAATGTGTATGTATTTGTGTGATAATGTGTATGTATGTGTGTGATAATGTGTATGTATGTGTGTGATAATGTGTATATATATATGTATGTGATAATGTGTATGTATGTGTGTGATAGTGTGTATGTATGTGTGTGATGTGTATGCATGTGTGTGATAATGTGTATGTATTTGTGTGATAATGTGTATGTATGTGTGTGATAATGTGTATGTATGTGTGTGATAATGTGTATGTATGTGTGTGATAATGTGTATGTATGTGTGTGATAGTGTGTATGTATGTGTGTGATAATGTGTATGTATGTGTGTGATAATGTGTATGTATTTGTGTGATAATGTGTATGTATGTGTGTGATAGTGTGTATATATGTGTGTGATAATGTGTATGTATGTGTGTGTGTATGTATATGTTAACCCTTTCCCTTTTCTTTCCCCTTTCCTTCTCCTCTTCCCCTTTTCCATTTCCTCTTCCTTCCCCTTTTCCATTTCCTCTTCCCCTTTTCCTCCAACCATCCTCCACCTTTTACTTGCCCCTTCTACCTCCTTTCCCCTCCCCTCAACCCTTCTCCCCCCCCCCTCCCCCCAAATCGCTTGTCCTCCCTATCTTCAGCTGAAGAGAAATCCTTTGCATATAAACTAACCCATTACATCTGCCCAGTGAGTTGGAGAGATATTACATCACGTAATGAAATCCAACCAGAGGTCAGTCGGAATGTGCCTGCTCAGACTGTAAATTTCTCCAATGGTTTCGTGAAATTGACATGGAGGATGATTCTCGTACTTTCACTCCTAGTTGCCTCCCTTGGACATCTCCCAAGGCAAATCAGGGCCCACTGGCTTGCCAACAGAGCTTGTTAACACAAATCCTCCTCAAGACCATTTGGGATTAAGCAGACAGCAGGCAAACAACAGAAGAACTTTATTTGTTCTTTAATGACATATTTTTTTAGTTCTGATTTTATTTAATTTATTTATCAATTTAAAAAAAAAATTCATTCATCTTTTTCTTTGAATTTTTTTTTTATTTATTTATTTTATTTATTTATTTTAAAATTGCCGCAAAAGGAACCATTAAACCGTTTGTGCTTGCAATACTCTAAACCAATTGACTATTACTCTATATATCTCTATAGCTAAAACAATTTTCAGAAACTATTTTAAGGAGAAACGTGAATCATAGACTTACTTACAACTCCCCTTCAAATATTTTTCCAGTTTATGCTTAATTTGAAAATTATTTTCAAAAGTATCATAGGTCCATCCAACAATAGTTAATGAAATCTCAGAGCAGAAGGGGGTTAAGGTTCTCTAGTCTAATCTTTAACACTTCCAATGCTGAGCCTACTTTTGGCCAAAGCACAAGGCCACAAAGATTTTGAAAAAACATCTAAACCCTGTCATATTGGTATATATTGAATTGCTCTCGCTGAGCCCTCTCGGATGAGCACCCATATGCCAGGGTTTCAATCATTTTTCAGGTTGTTTTTGCATAAATTTTGCATTGACCAAATATGCCACCAGCAACATATGGGTTACGCAGCGACTTATATTTGATTGCAATAACCATTGCTTCAACTAGGAAAGTGTTCTGTATAAAGCCTTAGCTGAATATGACGCAATTGCATGCTGACCTATACATTAGTGAATCATAGTACTTTCAAGGCGTTCTTTTCTTTTTCATAGCGTCTATCCTGGAATTGCTCCTAAAGGCTTCACCATTTAACGGATCTCATCAAAATGAAAGCCCAATGTGTAAAAAAGTCACATGCAGCAAATTGCTATCACAATTTTTTAAAAAGCAGGTGGTTTGGGGTATGGGATTGTGTGTGATCCCAAAGCGTAATATTTCAATAAATCATCAGACATTTCAATGGCAGATGTGAAGTATTATCAGTATCAATATTATTTCCATTCAATTAATTTGTTCTTTTAATTTTTCACTTGAATTCAAACATTTTTTGTATGGAGTTCTTCGTCTGGAAATATAGCCTCAGTACAAATTAAGGTGTTTGCATAATTGATAGATTGATAGAACTATTATATTGCATAGTTGATAAAATCAGAAAGATTTGCTTTATACAGATACAAGTGCAATTGAAGTGGAAATGGAGAAGATTTTTGCTTAATTACACTAAAACTAATAACAAGTGATCTGGAAAGGCATTGCTGAGAAGCTTTTCTAAAACTAAAACTTTTTTACATAATGTCACAAAAAATAAGTAAAAGATGATTGAAAAAATAAAAAGAAGAAGAATGCCGTTTTTACATTATTTGAGTAACATGTGTTCCCTACATGTGTCTTTCAGTAGCATAGAACTAATTGATCTGTACCTACCCATCAGTCAGTCAGCAGAGCTGTTGGACATCCTAGTAATATAGAAGTAATGCCCTGGCGTGCAGCTGCTTTTAACAATACCCCCTCCTAGGGTTGTGTTGCTGTTTGTCGGGAGCCCATTCAGAACGATGTTGTGCCACACACTCAAATGTCACTTCACTTGTGCCGAATGACAAGTCCCTTTAAGATGATGAAAATAAAAGTAGCTCCCTCTGATCCAATTAGAAACCTCAGTAGCGTGTTTTGAGAATGTACATGATGCACTCGCTAGAGGAGAGAGAGTGCGTGTGTGTGTGAGCGTACGGCTGTCATATATAGAATGAGGCTGTCTCACACAGAGCTGGTGGTAGTCCTGTTTGCCAGAGAGGAGCCTAGCTTCTAGGCTGTTATAGGTGTATCTATAGAGAGACAGAGACAGAGAGAGCTGTGTGTGTGTGAGCGTACGGCTGTCATATATAGTATGAGGCTGTCTAGCACAGAGCTGGTGATAGTCTTGCTTTGCCTGGGAGTAGCCTAGCTTCTAGGCTGTTATAGTTGTATCTGTAGAAGATTGTGTGTGGGTACGTTCCTGGGCGTCTATAGAGAGACAGAGAGGTCTGTGTGTGAATGTACAGCTGTCATGTATAGAATAAGGCTGTCTCGCACAGAGCTGGTGGTACAGTCCTGTCTGGCTATTGAGTAGCCTAGACTCTAGGCTGTTTTATTTGTAGCTATAGATAGTTGTGTGTGGATATGATCCAGATATGTTTTTGAGAATGTACATGTTGCACTCGCTAGAGGAGAGAGAGTGCTGGAAAGAGCTAGGCGCGCGCGCGCGTGTGTGTGTGTGTGATATCGTACGGCTGGTATATGGTGGCACAGTCCTGTCTCGCTATTGAGTAGCCTAGACTCTAGGCTGTTATAGTTGTATCTATAGAAAGTTGCGTGAGGGTATGATCCAGGATTTTAGCCAGGATTTAGAAGCTAGATGCCCAAAATTGTCAACTGAAATTCTGGATTTCCTATTTTTTGAAGGGAGTCCATAATATATTTAGATCACAACCATATGTAATTACATAATGAAATAATTATCCTCATGGGACTTATTCAAATCAATCACTTGTTTGAAAATGACATTTTAAGAAAATACCCAAAGATGACTGTGGGTGTGCTGTGGGTTGATTTCTGTGGGTTTGAGTGTCGAGGACCAGGTGTGATCATGCCGTTGCTGGAGATGAAGCTGTCTCCCCTGGAGCTGCATGGTGATGCAGCAGGTTCTTCCCTGGGAGATCCAGGAATAACAGGTAGCTCCATCACTAGTAGCACTACCAGCCAGGGGTTCACTATCATGGCAGCTGGGGGCCGGGCACACCAACAGGTTGTTGCCCCTGTAGTGGAATAATGAGGATGAGGAATTTGATGATGATGATGACGAAGATGATGAAGATGATGATGATGATGATGATGATGAAAATTTTAAATATTTGATTTTATACATCATAAATATGTAATCATAAAAGGCATTGCTGGGAAGCTTTTATTTCATAACTCAGAAGCTTTCTGGTAATGTCACAAAAAAATAAGAAAATTTTGGGAAAAAAAATAATCAAGCCATCTTTACATAATTAGAGTAAAATATGTCTTGTGTTCCTTACTTGTGTCTCTAAATAGCATAGAAATGATTGATTTGGACTTAGGAGGAGGAGGAGGAGGATAATGGTAGAGTTAATCATGATGATAGAAATGATTGTTATGATTATGATGATTGGGATTGAATTGATGATGAAAATGTTGATGATAGATATGATTATGATCATGAAAGTGATGAAAATGAGACGGGATGGTGCTGAAGAAAAGCAATGAAGATCATAATGATGATGATGAAAATATTAGAATAGAATAGATTATAATAAAGATGAAACAAAGAGTGAGCAAGACGATGAAAATGATCACACAGAAAAATGAGGTATGATAACAATGATATTGTTGATTATGGAAACGGCTTTGGAAGTGATATTGTTAATGCAAATCACCTGTCAAGGTGATCTCTTGGCAGCAATATGTTAACCCGTTCATGCCTGTAGATCTCTTTTGACAAATGTTGTTAGATTTCTAATACTTATGCATATAACTTTGAAATCAATCATAGATTCTGGACTGCATGATTAGTAGGAGAAGTGTAGGTTGGATTCTGATTATCTTTATTCCTTTCAAATATTTTACGAAAAATTCTCTAATCTTAGATAATACCAAAATGCCTTTTTGGGCTGCTACAGTCATGAATGGGTTATATAATAAGCAGCCATACCAAAAAAAGAAGAAAAATAAGAATATCTGTCTGTGTACCAACTGCACTAAATGTACGCACCCAGCGTGCAACATGACCACTGGCCCTGTTGCAAGTTGCAAGTGAAATTGGCAAAAAACAGCAATGGGGCAAGCTGAACTAGAGCCTGACTTGCCCTGCTCGGCAAGTAATGTTTTAGGCAAAGTCCAATGTCAACTTTGTTTAACAGAGTGGGGGGGGGGGGCCAGTGGAAGTGCCGGCGAGGCAAGTCAACTTTAGGGGCAGCTTGCCCCGCTCAGAGAATAATGTTTTAATTACAACCTATGTTGCACCCTGGCACCTATAAAACATTACTTAACATGACATTCTAGTCAGAAGCTGGTTGATTGTAGTGCCTGTTTATGAGAGCACCTGCCTTTAATTGTTTGGTGTGTGGCAAGCTTAATGGGGTGTGTCATTGCTTGTTATGCCTATTGCACCCTCTTCAATAGAAAATCACATTCCCGTAATCTCAGTTTGGATAAAGTTACCTAAATAAGGTCTCATATTTCATTCTTTTAATGTCAAAGTGTATACCATTTGCACTCATGTTTTTGGTTCCTTGCAAGAGGTACTTCACCTAATTTCTAAGAAAATTAAATATCATATTGGAAACCTCGAGTTAGATCCCTAGTTCTACCATTTAATTACCTCATTCTAACCACATGTCATGACTAGTAGACTCATGCCAGACCCGTTGTTAAAAGGAGGATTTTTTTATCTATTTTATTTATGTAATTTTAGTGTCAGCTTCATTTCTGAAATTTGAGGGAGCCACAGGAGAATTCAAGGGAGCCCCCTAATTTCAAGCCCTGTATATATATATATATATATATATATATATATATATATATATATATATATATATATATATATATATATATATATATATATATATATATATATATATTATAGAGAGAGAGAGAGAGATAGATGTGTGTGTATTGGCTGATAGGTAGTGGTAGACCCATGCCAGACCTGTTCTTAAAAGGAGGCTTTTATATGTCTTTTTAGCTTTATTTCTGGAGATTTATATTTATAGTAGTAAGCATTATAGGGTTAAGGTGCAGTGTACAGGAGATTTGATATATTTGCTTGCAATCATGGTCTGTAGCTATAATAATCATTTTTATAGGACATTGATTTTGGGTGGATGAATATATTAGCCAGCTGGCCCAGATATATATCAAGCATAATGGCCACATGTGAAGTTTGAGGGCACAGATTGTTTACCCCATTCATGTCTCATGTCTTTAACCCTTATGCTGCTGGTGGCTAATTTGACCAATACAAAAAGATGCCAAAAAAACTTAAAAAAGACTGGAACCCTGGCATAGGGGTACTCATCTGAGAGTACTCTGCGAGAGCTTTCCAAAGAATGCCAACATGACAGGGTTTAGATGGTTTTCAAATATCTTTGTGTCCTTGAGCTTTGGAAGAAAGTAACCTTGGGCGAAAGTAGCCTCAGCATTGGAAGGGTTAAGAGCTAAAAAGGTCTATTAACTCACTCAATTTTAACGAAACATTTGAAGATGAAATGTTGATCAGAACTAGTTGAAATATGATGGGCTTGTTTCATCAGCAACATCAAGCACTTCACATGTAAAATCACTCTCAGTTGTAGTCAATTTCCTTGTCTGCTGACAGCGGTCAAAAGCAGACGGGCAATTAAGTCATCATGAAATCTTTGAAGCCAAAGTGTGTCTCGGATAAGATTCGAAGGAGAACTATGGTACTCAAAACACTGCCTACAATTCGATATTTTATGAAAACTTTCTTATGTATGATTTATTGTCAAGAGTATCAGATCCAGTTACCAATTTCTGGAGCATGTGTGAAAGTTGGCAGTGACTTGGGGTTTGGCGGTGGTTTTTGCTGGCAAGTCATGACTAAGCCGCGATGTGGTCGAAAAAGTGACGAAAAATCAAGATTCAAAGTTCATAAGAGACAATTTCTGGAGGAACACATATTTTATAGCATGAATGGGTTCAGGAAACTGATGTCTGAGGCCTATATAAAAAGTTGTTTGTTTCCGGTAACCCTACACTAACAAATTTTTATTCAAAAAAATCCCTATCCTAAAGTTTTTTTCACCCTTCCAACTCCCAATCAACGTAAAACATGCTTAAAACACACATTTTTGACCAAAAAAATGCCCCAAATTTTTTTCATCGACCTACCTACTAGAGCTGCACTCACGGAGGGAGATCAACTCATGAGCTCACCACCCAGTTGACTCGTGAGCTCATGAGCTCACGGACGTTCCGATTTTCCAAAAGAATAATTATTTTCCACCCCAGCTATTAAGATATGAATATTTATTGGCGAAGATTCATTAACACTGCCATGTTTATTTAATTTTAAAACGTGCTGACGAGGTACAAAGGTCAGAATAACACTCAACACCGCTTGAATGTATACATTGGAGATTGTAAAGAAGACATGACCGCGATAAGCAGTTATGTATGTTTATAATGTGTCTTAGGTGCTCTGTGTTACGTTTGTGTTCCCAACATAGACAAGCTCACGATTTGAACACTTCAGCTCGAGCTCGGCGGGTTTGGACCAGGGCTCGAGCCACTCAAGTTCGTGAGTGGTGAGTGCAGCTCTACTACCTACCCTATTTATTCGGATCGTTACAGGAAACAAACAATTTTTTTTCTAGGCCTAATCAGGGCTAGACACACTAGCCCTAATTACCCGATACAAGCATGTCTAAACGGAAGTAAGCCTATCTAGCCCCCTCGCCGTGGGCGAAAGAAACTCCTCTTGGAGATACGAATGGATGTATTAGCAGTCGATGGAGCAGTGATTGTGTAATGACTAAGAGCTAGTAGCAGCTGATGAAATGCCTTTAACAGAGCTACTGAGTGGGCCTCAAGAAGATGAAGAACAATTGAGAAAAGGATCTGTTATATGTGTTTGTGCTATTTTGGTGATTTTAGTATAAGGGTTCTCAAAGCCTGAAACCATGCAATCCCTATTGATTACCATTTAACCTCCTCGCTGCGGTGGGCGAGTATACTTGCCTGACGCTACGTTTTCTCTGTAGCGGTTGGCGAGTAATCACGCCGAATAGCGGTCTCCACATGTTCGCCATTGTCGTGTACGGCTCATCAACTTCCGGTTGGCCGTACACGATAAATACGGCGAGTTTTTGAAAAATTCAAACTGAATAGGTGAGACAAATGTTTTTTTTTATCATGTATGTTCAAAGAAACAAGAGTTTATTAACACAAGACAACCAGACATAGAATAAAACGATGTTATATTTGATTTCTAAAGTGCGCGACGACGGCAAAATCTATTGTAACACTTTTTATCGAGTGCGGCTGTAGTAGTTATCGATCCAATGCCTTTGTTCCTTGGCATTATTAATTATATTATTTGACATCTAAGTAAAAGAGATGTCAAGGAACAAGAATATCACAAATTTATTACGATATAAGCAAGTTTTGTCCGCATTTCAATCGATTGAAGTTGATGTTATGTTCTGCAGACGGCGTCAAAGATACGATTTCAAAATGGCGGCCGCTGGAAGCGGTTGCGGCGAATACCGATAGTTTCACTTCATTCACTGACAACAGATATCCCAAAGGCGGGATATCTATAAAATAAACATTTTTAGAAAGCTGAGAATCAGCTTGTTTGGATAATATAAGTTTGCTATTTTTTTTCGCAACTGATGTCTTGTTGTCAATTAATTTTGTAAGGGTTGCAAGATTTTACGGCTCATGGACGAATGAATTGAACGAGCGTAAACTCGCAAAGAATTTGTCCTAACCATGTTGAATTGAGGTCTCAAAAATCGATCTCACTCATGGTATAACAGAAAAAAGAAAACATTTTCTGGTAGATATGAAGGTAAGTAAATACCATTTGTAATTTTTTAATATAAGGTTGTTTATTTCTATGGGAAATGGCTTCATGACATGACTTGATGCATAAAAAATCCAAGTCAACTGAAATGGCCGCCACAGTTCTTAACTGTATTTTTTGTGTTAAGTTAATGATTTTCGGCACAAAATGGTGGTTATAAATTATAAAATTACATGTGGCGATTGAGGGGGTTCTGATTATGATAGCAATGTAAATTTGATATGGCCTGATGTTTATTTTATTGCGGAAGCAGTACTTAAAGAACATGTCACATAGGCTTTTCAGTCGTATCTCTCTCATTACGTGCTATAGTGTAGCCAGTGCCCATATGATACCATACATTGTCCTAGCAGCAAGAGGGTTAAAAGTGTGCTCCAGACCAGACGCACACACACACCCACACCCACATATATATATATATATATATATATATATATATATATATATATATATATATATATATATATATATATATATATATATATTTATATATATATATTTATATATATATACACACATATATATATATATATGTGTGTGTGTACACACACATATATAAGTTGGCCTAGATTCTATAAGTCTATTATATTAGTTTGTAGAGTAGCAGTGCCTGCCTGCTGCAGTATGGCAGACAGTATCATAGTGCCAGCCAGAGGAGCTGTTTCTGATGCTGACATTTCATCCATTTCCTGCTGGAAATGACATGTCATGAATCCAGACAACACCCTCATCACAGAAATCAGCTTACTACTTATCCCCCCACAACACTCTCTCTATCTCCCGCTGCAAGCCCAGGATAAGCCCTCCCCCCACCTTCACAGAAATCTTCTTCCCCTCAACAATACTCTTTATCTGCACACACTGCATTGGGCCAGGCATGATGTTGACAGGGCCTCCGGGCGTGACTGTCAGGGCCTCACATATTACTTCCTTCTACTGGACTGGGTTTTTGTTTGCATTTGTTCCACTGGACTGTGTTTTGGTTTTGTTCCCTCCACTGAACTGGGTTTTTTGTTTGCGTATCTTTGACTGGACCGTATTTTTGTTTGCATTCCTTCCACTTGACTGTGTTTTGGTTTTGTTCCCAACACTGAACTGTGTTTTTTTTTTTTGCGTATCTTCGACTGGACCGTATTTTTGTTTGCGTTCCTTCCACTGGACTGTGTTTTTGTTTGCATTCTTTTTACTGGACTTGGTTTTTGTTTATGTCCCTTCCACTGAACTGTGTTTTTGTTTGCATTTCTTCCACTGGACTGTGCTTTTGTTTTTGTTCCCTCTATTGTCAAAATTATTGTAGATCCAGATGACAATATCTATAGGAAGTCTGAAGCATTAATAGGTTAACCCATTAATGCTCACAGCAGCCAAAAGCAGCCAGACAATTTTGATGAAATCTTTCAAGGGAAAGAAAAATTGGGAAAATTTCTGAATATGTTGTACATTCATTTTCAATTGCAGAATTATTATCAAAAATATTTTAGATCCAGACGACAATTTCTGGGTCAAGATAATGGCGGGATGTGGTCACAAATGATAGCTATAGGCAGGTAAAGTTATGAGAGCAGGACTATGTGAACAGAATACCAGACAGTGGTGCTGATAGGCACAATCGTAAGATAATGGAAAGGATGTGGTCACAAATCATAACCCATAGCTAGATAAAGTGATGAGGCCAGAAGCCCAGAACTATGTGAAGAAAGTCTGTGTATGTGATAGGCAGAATCTTAAAAGCCTGCAGCAAGTTGATGACTTTAAGATAACGGAAGCGATGTGCTCACAAATAAAATGATACCTATAGGTAGATAAAGTGATGAGGCCAGAACTATGTGAAGAAAATAGACAAGTCTGTGTGTGTGATGGGCAGAATCTTAAAAGCCTGCAGCAAATTGATGGTTTTAACCCTTTTGCTGCTGATGGTAAATTTGGCCAATACAAAATGATGCAAAAACTCTATAAAAAAATGAGTGCTCAGCAAGAGCTATATAATGAATACCAATGACATGGTTTCGATGTTTTTCAAAAAAATCTTTGCATTCTTGTGCTTAGGATGAAAGCAGCCACAGCATTGGAAGGGTTAAAAGTCTGCAGCAAATTGATGGCTTTAATAAAGCATTGTGATGGAGATATGTGGCGTATGGATGGTGCGCGCTGTCAGCAGGCAGGGGAATGGGAGGTGTAGGGTATGGGACTGCCGTGTATGATATCAAACATGCTTTCCCACTCTCTCTATCTGCCCATAAGTCACCAGCAGGGACATTAGCTGGTCAAACCCAGCATCTGTCATATCAGAATGCACGCTAACCCTTTCGTGCTTGGCATTGAAGTGTTGTCCTAGGGATACAATATCAAATAATAATAATAATAATTAATAATAATAATTGATATTTGATATAGCGCCCTTTCCACCTATAATGTTCAAAAGCGCTTTAGAGTCATTGGACAGTTGTCATGGTCCATATAGTCAATTAAACTCCTTTCGAAATAGCTGATGGCTAATTGGAAAGAGTGTCCTATCAAAAAAGTAAGATATCCTATTGTATCATTTAAGATTTTCATATATATATATATATATATATATATATATATATATATATATATATATATATATATATATATATATATATATATATATATATATATATATATATATATATATATATATATATATATATATATATATATATATATATATATATATATATATATATATATATATATATATATATATAATATATATATATTTATATATATATATTTGCATTTTTCAGAGAGAGATCACCAAAATAGTCAGGCTTTTTGTGGCGCTACAGGCATGAATAGGATAATACATTCATGCTTGGAGTTCCCTCAGTAAAGTGCCGCCTGGACATTTCGTTTGGTTGTGATGAACATTTTCCGAAATATGCTTGTATAAGGAAAACCTGATCAACACAGCAGGGCTGTCCTTGGCAGCTTGAGGGGATGAAAGGGTCACATCTGGAAGCTCATACAATGAATGGGTAGATCGGTTTGGAGACGGTGTCATTTTTTTTTGATGGGTAGCGCATAAAAGATCTATAGCATATGAAATGTGTTTCTTATGTGGTCTGGGGGCGCACAAACATGTTAAGTACCTCATTCATCAATGTCCAAAATTTGAGAAAGGAAGGAGATCAATTTAAGGCTCGAAATAGCCCATTGCCTGATAGTATGAACTGCCCCAGACCTACCCTGGGAATATTAATCCCTATGCTGCTGGTGCTAACTTGGCTTATAGAAAATGATGCAAAAGCCTTAAAAGATGAATGACTGAAACCCTGGCACATGGGTACTCATCTGAGATTACTCAGCGAGAGATATCCAATGAAAACTAACATGACAGGGTTAAGATGTTTTTCAAAAATCTTTGTGTGTTCATGTGCTTTGGATGAAAATAGCCTCAGCATTGGAATGCTTAAACACGCTAGGATCTTGAGAGAGACAGCAAGCAGTCAGTGGGATGGCCTTAGACCACTAGGCCATTGAGGCATGCCCTTCACATGGCCTGATAACAAAGAACACATTATGCTATCAAATAGACTAATTTTGGAAAAAAAAATATCTAAGAGGTATTCTGACAACTTTCAGTCAAATATTTCTAGAAATATTACTTAACCCTTACGCTGTTTTTGGAATATTTGACCAATGTGAAATGATGACCAATATCTCCAAAATTATTGAAACCCTGGCACAATTGGGTACTTGTCTTACAGTACTGAGTGAGAGCTTTCCACTGAATACCCACATGACCTGGTTTAGATGATTTTCCTAATTTTTGCAATATTGTGCTTTGGACGAAATCAACCTCAGCATCAGAAGGGTTAGGTTATCAAGATATTAGGATATGTTTCAGACATATTTCCTGATGTTATTGAGTCAATTCCATCCCCACTAACCATTTCTTTGTATTTCTTCATTTTTCTCTGAATCAGTTATCACGACAATGCTTTTGGAAATTTATGAATTGGTAAAAATGAATTATTGGTTTTTGGCACAAAACACTCAACTTAAGAGGAGATCTGAGAGGTAGGCAAACAGTAGCTTTGTGTGTGAAACTTCTTTTCAAATGAAAAATGAGTTTGCCGAGGTATTTTCTTCAAACAGCCAATACAAATTAGCTGGTGGGCAAAAGTCAATATAGCATAGTAGTAGAGTTGAGTCACTGCTTAATTAGTGATATTTGTTTTATGCCTATCATGGAAATGAGATATCATTTATTTTCATTTTTTCTGCCATAATTGAGTTGAATCATAACTAGCCAGTTGGAGAGGATGCAAGTATTTGGTGTGCAATGCCTTCAATTGCAGAGGAAATATTTTAGGATTTGGTGTCCTAAATTGGAAAATATTGACTATGCAATGTCATATATGTTGAAGGATATAGTATGATATGAAATTTACAATCCTATATGTGTTTATCTTTTTAGAGAAAGTTTCCATAGCATTTCACCCGTATGTTGCACATGGGTACTCATCTGAGAGTACTCATTGAGAGCTATACAATGAATACCAACATGACAGGGTTTAGATGGTTTTTGATTATCTTGCACCCTTGTAGTTTGGACGAAAGTAGCCTCGGCATTGGAAGGTTTGATTACCTATAGTTGGCACCATATAACATGTTTATGCACTAATTGGCGTTAGACAAGGTTCCTAATCCCTAGACAGCTGACATTCCCTTCTATGCTGACCAAGCAGAGTGGTGAAGTACCAGGTATGATAGATAGATGGCACCACCTGCTCCTCCCATCTCTAGAGGATTTAGGTGTCATACTCAAACTGAATCCTGGTGAGATAAGTGTTAACTAACTGGACCACTATGGCCACCTAGAATATTTGGTGCTAGGTAACAAAAAAAAACACAGAAAATCTCATCTCAGCTTTTGATAAATGAAGTCAACAACCAGGAACTTGTCAGCATTACTTAAATTTACCCTCTCAACTTCTCAATCAGAGCGAGATAAATGTATCCTGTTTATTTCTCATAATCTCCCCCACTCGGGGCTGAAGCCGGATTTGCCGGATAATTTCATAAATTTGCCAATCTGAAGCTTTCGGAAATTTCCAAATGAATGTTATTTTACCAATCACGACTGATAGGTAAATATGATAAAGTTAAAAACATTGGTAAATTAACTAGCACCAATTATCCAGTGCTTAATGAACCTGAAGACACCCATATAGTGCGTTAAGCCTTAGGACTGCAGCTATATTAGATCAACAAATAAGTACATACTTTAGGCAAGTTAACTTTTAAGTACATAATACATCTATCTAACCTTAC